>PVHP010016013.1:21791-36658 GCA_004024765.1 Zapus hudsonius | reverse complement strand
AGGGGGCTCAGTAAACAGGAACACAGGAACTCAGCCAGCAGGAGTAAAACCTATTAGCACTTGTAAACAGGATTTAGGGCTGTCAGCCATTCCCCTGCCTCCTGGGGGCACAGGTGTGCTAGGAACAAAGGCACGAGCTATCATGCTCTCATCCGGATGCATATTAAAACTCAGATATGCAGCCAGGCTGGGTCCAACAGAGACTTACTTTGCTGTTGATAAGTTTTTCATGAGATTGTAACTGAAATATAGTCCTGCCTGTTTAAGGAAAAGCCTGTGGGGGTGGAGAAAGTTCAACCAGCTCATGGCCATACAAATTCCACTTTACCTGGTAATGAAGCCAGATAGCCCGTGGAAAGTTACTGTGGATCACAGAACTAAATAAGGTCCCATCCACACAGTTATACACAACATCCCTCTTTTGATTGAACAAATGATAGAAGTATGAGATCTTTTGAGTCTGTATTAAACCATACTGACAATTTTTCCCTATCCCATTAGCTGCTGTATCAAAGACCAACCAATTGTTACTTGTTTGGAATGGATGCTCATAAATCTCATACATCTTTTGAGTAAGATTTATTGTATAGTACAAAACTTTCAATGCTTTATATGTTTAGAAAAGATATACAAGCATACCTAAAGGGACAAGGATAGCCAATGAGTTGAGACAGAGTGGAGGAGTAAGACAGAACTATATGATCTTGGGAAATTTATGATTGAGTTAGGCACAGCATATACTTGATGAAAGTATTGAGAATATTCTATAACAGACTGTGCCTACAAATGTAAAATTGCAACCAAAGAGTTTAAATGCAAGGGATACCCTTTATGGGTGGGAAAGGCATGTGCAAAAGACATAAACTAATAGAGCATAATCATCAATGCTAGGTGCAAGTCACAGCCTTATGAGTTTTGGGCCAGCTAGGTTTTAAGGTCCCCATACAGAATAGAAGCTACTGCCACTTCTGTTTGTTGCTTGTCAGAAGTAGATGGCATATCTTTTGTTGATTGAATGGCCACGGAGGAGGCTACCCAGCTGACTGGGGATGGGGAAGGGGGGCAACGGGGAATTGGGGATAACAACTCATGGTTGGCCCACTAAACAATGTAACTCATTATGAACAATAAAGAAAAAAAAGAAGTAGATGGCAAATCCTTATTGTCGAGGATCCCTTATGTTCTGGTTGCAGAACATGGATAAATCAAATTGAGATGTTTCTTCCATGCTTCCTAGCACTCATGGTGCTAGAAGGTAGAATGTAGGCTACAGGGGGGGGTGTTGTTTCCTCACTCAGCTATGGAAAATATGTTTGTGAATGTTGCCGGCTTTGTTCACTTGTGAAATAATGGCACAGCTATTATGGCTGCAACCACATACTTTCCTATTGATTTTAGGAAACACTCCACAGTAGTGAACTCTGTTTTGATACTATATGCCAGGGAAAAATCCTTTGGATGGTGAAATCATTGGCCCCCTTAGGGATTGTATTGACATTGTTTTGTTAGCTAAATTTGATGTGCCTGTCACTGTCAAATTTGCCTTCAAACATTTGTGCTACTGTCAAGTAAAGTAAGAAAACAGCTGTGTGTGTGTGTGTGTGTGTGTAAGTAGAGAAATGGATGTGCCAGGTCCTCCAGCTGCTGCAAACAGACTCCAGATGCATGGGCCACTTTGTGCATCTGGCTTTACATGGCTACTGGGGAATCAGATTCAGTTCATTAGGCTTTGCAGGCAAGTGCCTTAATCATTGAGCAATCTCTCCAGCCCCAGAAGTAATTATTGACAGAAGCTCATAACAGGTCAACTTGTTAGAAGTATCTATGATGATGTGATCTATACTGATGCACTGGCATAGCAGCCTAATGTTATGAAAATAATCATATGAATATATTACCCTCACAAAGCTCAGAAATATCACATAAGAGGGGAAAGGTAGAAAAGTGTAATATGTAATAGAACTCTATCCTCTGGGCATGCCATGACCTTTACCATCTTGTAATCAGGACATCTGTGATGATCCATGTGTGACCCTCTCAAGATTGGGCCTATTAGCATTTCCCCATCAAAGGAGGTGGGGGAGAATAATCAGACCCACATTATGGTTTCTAATCACCAATTCCATCACTCATATCACCCAGGTACCTGTTATTGCACCCTAGTGGCATGTATTACTTGAGGGTCCTATAGTAAAGGACCCTCACTTCACGTGAGTGAGGTGGAAGGTTGATAGGGGTGAGGAAGGAATAAGGTGTTGTAGTTTTCATGAGTCATCACCCATCACCCATGCTGGTGTGGGTTTTTCAGTAATGAAAATGCCTCACAAAAACCCACAGTCCTATTATTCATTTCTTACTCATACCCCTAATGTTTTTGAACTTGCTGAACAACATGACTATTTCTTTGATCTGTTGGTGCCCTATCTGAGGTGAACAGGCACTTCTGTGCACTTCACCAGGAAAAAAACCATACAATAGGAAAGCTTAACTTTTTACATGGATCAGATTTATGTAGTATTTGGTTCACCAAATAGTTTTCAGGAATTATTTAATGCACTAGAGCCTTGGACCGTCCAATCAGCAGTCTTCTTTCAGTGAGTCCTTATGAAATTTACATGTCTGGAGTAAATACTCAACATGTATCTCTTCAGATAAAGATGTTTTGAGTTTAGTGTCATACTGGGATATGACATTACAAAAATGTAGATATTGTTTAGATATTATCTGTCAAGAATAAGTCAGATAACCAGAAAAGTAAACCACTGAGTACTCAAACATCTATGATGTCATTTTGCATAAGAGAACATACACTAAAGCTGAGAAGCTGTCAAAACAGGT
Organism: Zapus hudsonius; assembly: GCA_004024765.1. Lineage (NCBI taxonomy): Eukaryota > Metazoa > Chordata > Mammalia > Rodentia > Dipodidae > Zapus > Zapus hudsonius. Next base: position 33,820 of record PVHP010016013.1, on the reverse strand, counting down.
AATGAATGGAGCATATTGACCAAATACTATTCTATGACTTCAAAATATTTATCAAATACTTACTAGAGTTTATAATTAATATACTATTTAAAATGGAGTCGCAGTGGCTTGGACCATGATATTAAGGCGACAATACTCTACCCTTTCTTCAAATTTAGGTTATTTATTTGTTGTTTTTTGTTTGTTTGTTTGGAATCAGAGAGAACAAAAGAGAATTGTGAAATGGGTACGCCAGGGCCTCCTGCAAATGAACTCTAGATGCATGTACTTCTCTGCATCTGGCTCTATATGGGCACAGAGGAATGGATCCTGGGTCATTAGGCTTTGTAGGCAAGCACCTAAACTGCTGAGCCATATTTCTAGCCCCAAATTAGGCTTTCAAATGCAGAAGCAGAGGGATAAATCATCTCCTTTCTATTTAGGTTTTATAGAGTGGGCTTCAGATCCTAAATATCCTGTTTTCACTTAAAATATTAACAATTTTAACCAGAGAGCAAATTCCACATGACAATATATTTGTAAGCTGATTTTGAAGATTTAGTTTAAATTTATAACACATTGCATTATTCTATGCTACAAGATTATTCTTGCTACATAGGGAATATTTTCAACTACATGATTGTAAGGAATTTAAAGTAACAAAAAGATCTAAAGATAAGGGCTAGGTATATCTTCTTCTTTACACATTGTGATCCACAGCTATGTTTATATCAGCTTCCACAGATGTGGAGCAAAAGGGGGAGAGATGAAACATAAAGACTCTCAGCATCTGTGATCATATGAATATCCTTAGCAAGACTCATTTTGAAAAATATGCTCCACTGAAGTATTAAGGGGTGAGGTCATGTGGGACCTTTAATCTGTGATTAGACCATTAGGGTTCTGTCCTCATGAATGAATAAAACTAATTATAGATTGGTGAATTAATGAGTAATGTTTTTTTCTGATAAAGTCAGTATGTTTCTGTCACTTCTGCATTTCCCTCTCACTATGTGATACTCTGCTTTCTATGGGACTCTAAAGTGTCTGCACTGGCAAGAAGACCCCCACCAAAAGTGGCCCTTGACGTCTCAACCTCCAGATCTGCTATTCTAATAAAATTTATATCCTTGCACAGTGTCTCTTATTTAGTCAAAGCAACAGAAAACAGGCCAAGGCAGTAATCAAACCAAAAATTGCATCAGGATTATTGCATCCTCCTTTCCCAAATATGTCATATTGTTCCAACACTATACCCCCAATTCACCAATATGCCCCTATGAAACACCAAGCCTGTTTCTTCACCAGTGCAATAAAGTATACACAATTTTGTCTTCAGTGCCTAGCCCTCCTCTTTTCATTATTTGTGGTCAACTTGTGACTATACCCCACAACACTTTATTGTCAACCATAAGCCCTCCCACTCATTTTCCTCCTCAAATACTTCTCTATTCCTTTCCTTTTCTCCTTCCCCAATCATTAGCATATACCCCATAATGAATGACAACTGCTTTTCACTTGCTACTTTTTTTTTAATTTTTAATCAACAGTGCACAAGCAACCTTGTGTGGGATTATGTTCGTATAAGACTTAGTCTCTTTACAGGAAAAGCCATCTCCTCACACGTTTTGCAAGGCTTGGTGCAGAGGGTTCAGGGTCTCCAACAGACTCAGGTAGGCGCAAAGCATTAGGGGCCTCAGGTAGGAACAAATCATTAGAAGCCTCAGGTAGGCACAAGGCATTATCGGACTCAGGTAGACACAAGACATTATTGGACTCAGGTAGGCACAAGGCATTACAGGCCTCAGGTAAGCACAAGGCATCGTCAGACTCAGGTAGGCACAAGGCCTTATCAGACTCAGGTAGGCACAGGGCATTAGAGGACTCAGGTAGGTAGAGGGCATTAGAGGTCTCAGGTAGGCAGAGGGCATTATCTGGAATAGGAGGTTCTTCTGGGGCCTCTTCTTTCTCCTCTGACTGAGTTTTCTTCTTTTTTTCACCCTGCCTGTAGTAAAAAATTAATATGGTGCTTTTTCTTCTTTTCCCCTGATTTTCTGGATTGTCCTTGAGCACTACATCCTTCACTAATTTGGGAACCTAATAAGAGAACAGCACAAGGGTAATACAGTATTTTCAGCAAAAATATAATAGGGAATATTTGGCAAAGATATCTTAATAATAATAGGTATGAACTGAAGAAGGGTTTTGTACTAGATAAAACCAGATGGGTGGGAGTCTTGGGTTATATATTGATGGTATGGAAAGGAGGTACACAAGAGGGATTATCTGACCTTTTTAATTCCCTTGCTGCTCTCTTGAAGACTGTCAGCTGTCTCATCTTTGTTGCAGCTTTTGGTGCTTTGGAGTTCTTCATTTGTGCTTGTGGTTGGCTCATCCCCAGAGTTAGAGATGGCATCTGAACTCGAATCATCTGGTTCCTCATTAAGTTCCGACATGTTGTGGCTGCAGGAAGTATAGTAACTACAGTAACAACTGTACTCCTAACTGCTTTAGAATATACTGCCCACTGAACAATGAGAAGCCACACCCATCAGCTTTGATGGCCAAGAAACTTCCAGCCAATCATATCTATTGAGTGCCTAAGATGTCACAGAACTATCTCTCCAAAAAATTCTACTATCATAGAGAAGGGGGAGTTTCACTGAGAAGTTTTTTTTTCACTGAAAAGTTTAAATGACTTGCCTCAAAAAGAGAGAAGCCTCAATAACATCCCCTAAAATAATTCAAACTAGTCTTTCACCTTAGCTCACCACATCAAATTCAAATGTGGTGTCAATTGTGCTAAACTCTCAATCACCATCCCGGGCAGTGTTTGATAATGTTGTGCACTAGTCCTAGCAAATACCTAGCACTTAGCATGTCTTATCTAAAATCCTTCCGAGATCACGTGTTCACATTAGTGTTGTGAGTTATCTCACTTCTCTCTCATAGTTATCTCTACCTGGCAGCTTTTTAAAGTGTATATTGTGGGGTGAAAAGACTAGATACACTTCAGGGAGATGTCTATCAAATTTTTATGTGTAAGAATTTTCTTTTTCCAGACAATCTCATATCATGTCAACTTCCTTGGCTATATGCATCTATAATTTAGCAATGATTGTGTTAATTTCTTGCTTTTGCCACAAGGTTGTCCTGATGCTTCTCTATAAAACTATGACTTACAAGAAGCATTTATTGTGCCAGAGAGTTACATATTATCAGTAGAAAAGTTAATACCTAGTAAATTATCTTTTTTATGGCATTTGGCCTCATGGTTTTACATTGTGCATGTGATTGCTTTACATAAGTGAACAATGAGCCTCTCTACATTACATATGTTCTCTGGCTTTCTCCTATGCTCTATTTGGAAAGGGTCAGAACACTTGCTTCCCACAGTTAGTGGTGACAAAGTATCTCACCCTTGCAACTAGTATCAGAATACCTTGTTTTGGAATTGACATACTTTATTTTATTCAAGTCGCATAAATAGTTTAAGGTCAGACACAAATCCAGGGCCTCTTCCAGAACATCTCCAATCCTGCAGTCATATTACCAAATGTCAATTAGCTCACCTTGTGCCTTATTCTGGCTAAATGTTTAGCATGAACTTTCTTAGTTGGATTTTAGCCATACAGGACAATCTCACACAGTTTAACTTATAGCCTGGCCAGCCAGCTAAAGTGCTCACTGCCTACTCACTATCAAACAACAATAGAAATTAGAAAGTCAAAACAATAGTAATAGATCACTGATGGTAGTGGATATTCTTCTTGCAAAACTAAATATGTGATGGTCCTACAGAGATAAAATGAGCTTTATTACCTTCCATGACCAAAGGAACATTGTAGGTATAGTTACACTAGGGATCTTGAGATGGAAACCTTAGCATATATTATTCAGTTAGAATAAAAAAAAATCACAATTTCAAAAAATTGTATTAAGAATGCAGAAGCATCAGAACTAAAGCCATGATACGATAATACAACTGCAACACACATTGGTAACTTTGAGTATGGAGTTGAGCAAAATACATAAAGAAATTTGGGGAGTTGTAAAAATTAAAATCATAAGAAAATAGTTTCTTCTTTATGATTTTCATGGAGAAACATAGGCCTTCAGATACTCTTATCCTAGTCTGGGTAGTAATAATTACTACTTTGCACTTCTGACCTTAAATTAAAAATATCCTACTAGATATTTTCAGCAGTCATAAGATGACTAAAACAGTACCTCTCATACATTTATGGAGAATGTGGCTAGAGAAAACAAGGAACATGTTTTTGCACATGCTTTTGGTCACATGTAGTAGGCAATACAATTAAAGATAAGCCAATTATGTTATTTAGAGTAATTAAAACAAAGATATTTAAGTTACAAAATCCTACCATACAAGAAAAAAAAATAAACCAGTATTTCTTAGTACATTTGAAATATAAATGAATTTGAACTACAGTAGGCCAAACCTTAAATTTATCTACACCTAAATAATGTATTTGAAAAAGCATTTTCCAATAAATGAAAAGAACTTTGATAGATGTTTGAAATAAAGCCATTATACCTTAGTCCTTGGGAGGTAACATTTCAAAATTCACAAAGACCTGTATTCAATCCACATCAACCATCACCACAAAATGGACTGAGACAATATATAAAACAATACTGAAAGATGTTAACTTAGAATTGCATGCACACTGAACACCATCACTTGAATGGATTTTGCATTGTCAATGCCCTAAAATATATTTATTTTTAAATTATTCTTAATTTAAACATATTAATTTTTATGATTCAAGAAAGAAATTGAAGCTACACCTCTAGGGAGATAACAGAGTGTCAAGGCAGCTGGAAAGTTTATTATTTCCTGTTCAAATTACTGTGACAAAAATACTTATCAAAAGCCCCCTTTGGAAGGCCCACAGCAGCGTGGGGACAGGGAGGAGAGAAATGGGTATACCATCATAAGACTTGCTCATACAATGTATCTAATTATTGACAATGAATATGAAAAAAGAGAAATAAAAAGAAAAAAGCAACTTGAGGGGTGAAAGATTTGTTTTGGATCCTGGGTTCAAATAGATTCAGTCCATTACAATAAACAAGTGACATTGGAGAGGATCTGTCAGGGGTAGAACATATACAATATGGTATCTTCTTCACAACACAGCTGACCAATAAGCATATCATCCAGGATAAAATGAGAAGTTGCCAGACCCTGGTGACTTCTTCTACCCAGGGCCCACTTTCTCAGGGTTCCAGGACCTTCAATATACTGCTTTAAGCAGAGAACTGAGCATTCAAGATATCAGCCAGTGAGAAACATTTGAGATTCAAATTATAACAATAAGCTTTCTGAAAATAAACTCACAAAAGCCTGAGAAATAACAGGATATGCTTGAATTTATATTCAAAGTAAGAATGAATCTGAGTTGAAGTTAGGCAGTGAAAAAATAATCAGGCTATGAAACAGGAGACCTAGGTTCTATTACTACCACCATCACCAAGTGGCTATGGAATCCTCAAAACAAAATAATTTGTCATACTGGATATCATTTTATGCACCTTGAAATTGATGGGGATTTAAGTAAGTTGAGAAAAGCTACATTTGCAGGTAAGGTATTTCTGCTAGTTCCTCTACCAGAGAGAGTAGGTGCTCATTAATTTTCACATACCTTCTACTCTGAACCAAGATATTGTTATGATCCTTATCTCAGCAATCCAGGTGGCCACCTCCAGATTCTAGTTAACATGTCAGAGTAAAACTCATTCCTTTCCTGGGAAATGGTTGCAGAAATGCCTTTCATTTCCAACAGCTTATGTTTTTATGATATAATTGTACTTATCCTTACTTTCCAGTGTTTCAGAAAAATAACACCCAATATATGCTTATAGAAACAACCTTATATAAATATAGTAATTTACAAAAAGTAGACATTAAATTAGGAGAAATAGTAATTGAGAAGAGGAAGTTCAGTTGGAATGGGAGGGATATAGGAGAGGAATGGGTGAATGCACTCAAAATACATGTATGATATTGTACATAAATTAATTAAAAATTGGCATGTCTAGGCATGTCTAGATCCTTATGTTTAGTACTAGGTATTTTGGAAGCAGAGGCAAGAAAGACTGCATGAAACCTGGAGTCCAAGTTAAGTCTGGGGTATACTTCAAATGATCCATGTCTTTAAAAAATATAAAAATTAATGGGAGGGAACTGTGACAGTCAGGTCTGCAGGGAACACCCCCCTTGAGTGGGAGGTGTCTAGTTAGAACTACAATCTAGGTGCTAAAACTGATTGGTCACTTATGAACCAATCAGCTGTCTCTCTGACTCACCTAGGAAGAACTTAAATTTTCTTCTCTAGAGGAAGTGAGCTCTCTTTTCTTCTTCCACGTGGCAATGGAGTAGAGGGGACTGCTGACCCAGGCCTCAGTAAGGTAAGGCCTTCCCTCACCCCAGTCTTTTTCCCTCATGAACCTCTCCTCATAATGGGAGCTTTCTTTGGCTGCTTATTAATATAAGTTCTGTTAAACTCTCTGACACACGTTCTCCCCACACTGGTGGCTGGAGAACTCTGTAACTTCCCACATGGTGACTGGAAATTTCCCCATCCAACTCCCCTTTTCCTAACTTATTAAATTAGAATAAATGTGTAATTAAAATTTAATTCTGTCCCTGTGTACAATTCTTTGGCATTAGAGGACACAAACTCAGAGTAGGGGGAGGGGAAGGAGGATTCCAAAACTCTCTCTCTCTCTCTCTCTCTCTCTCTCTCTCTCTCTCTCTCTCTCTCTCTCCCCATGTCACTTACAAATATTATCAGTAACCCATATTAGAACTGGGATCAAATTACTGTATACTAAACATTCTCAATAATTTAAAAAATCAATTTGGTAAGATTGGATCTTCTCCTATAATGTTTTGACTTACTTTTCATATGAGTTCCTCTATAAGTTATTAAAGTGAGGTCCAGAAAAAGATGTTGCTATATAATGAAAATGGTTTTGAGTTATTTTTTTAGGCCAAGAACAAAAACAGAAGACAACCTGCAGAGAATCAAAGAACAGTTGACTGTTTGGGGTTGATGCACTTGGTCTCAATCTGCCCCCATTGTTCAACAGAAAGCAGATAGCAATAGAACAATAGGAATAATGACATGAGAAACAACATGAGTCTGGAAGGCTGACATTTAGTTACCATATAAAGCTTAAATAGAAACAAGAAAACAATTTACCCAAGGAGTTAAATGGCAATGGTATGTGGTGGAAAGAGCACGGGCTTTGTAACCAGGAATACCTAGATTCAAAACCCAGCTTTGCCACTTTCAGGTTATGTGGTCCTAGGTAAGTTGTTGCCCGTCTCTGAGTCTATGCTCTAACATGTGACAGTAGGCCATAACTAAATCAGGAGCCTGCTATGGAGTCAAATGACATCAGGCTACAAAGGTCAGTGAAAATGCCCAGCACAACACATAATATGAAATAACTGCTCAGTACATGTCAGTTTCCTTCATTCTCTCCTAACTTCTTTCAAGCGTGAAAACCTAATCTGAAGAGCACTCTCTGTCTGCAAAAGCCTATGTACAAAGACTATTACAGTCATATTTCTTAGGGTGAATTTTTAAATTTAGAAATAATTTTAGAAACTTATTTTTGATGCAAAAAATCATTTTTCAGATTAACTGCTGCCTATGGATCCTTCCTGCATATTTCTCTCAGGGTGGAGATTAAAATTCTCAATAGGAGGACATTTTATAGCTCAGTTCTGAGAAATTCTGATTGAACTGGGATTTTCTGATTAGGTTGGTAACATAAAAATGTTATTTGGTAGAATATAAAATTGCTGCTAATAATTTTACACTATACCTTACTATTTTGTTGTCTATGATTTTAATTCTTTAACTTTATAAACAAGAGCTCTGTTGGGTAAAGAGAGAGTCACGGCCCCCTGGCCCCCTGCAAGTGAGCCTGTCTCTCTGGCCAGCAGGAGACGGGCTCCATAGGGGAAAGGTGAATGTGCACAGCCTGAGACTCATATACACATGGCTGGGAGATAGGTCAAGGCAAATCTCAAAACTTTTATTCCAACATCCATCATATATATAACCCAAGGATGCATTGTATTGTCTTATCTCTTTGACAAGGGAGCTTAGGAAGCAGGAACAAAGCTATTAGCATTATTTCTATCACCTCTGCCTCTGGGGGACACAGGTGTGCTAGGATCAAAAGGCATGAGTTACCATGCTCGGGGCTCGGACCAAAAGATGTAAGTCACCTCATCCGGCTACATATTATATTCTAAAACTTAGCTCACAGATATTCAGCCAGGCTGGGTCCTAACAGAGCTCGGATATTCTTTGAACTTGGGGTGCATTGAGGTTTTTACTGGGGGTTATCTTAATTCTAACCATTCCCCACACCCCTTATCATAACCCTTATCAGCCCCATCTCATCTGACTTTCTTCTTGACATCTGTATCCACACAGTCAAATATTGTAGTGAAATTTGAAGAACAGACTACATTTTCCGGTAAGTTAATAATAGGATCTTTAACCTCTTAGAAAATGGGTAGTTTGTGACAAAACTTGTTTTGATCTCTGGTAAAAGAACAGAGCCTTGTCATTTTAAAGACTTTATATGCACAATTGCAAGGTTCAGCAAGGGTTATTAAAATATTTAATGCAATTCAAAATATACATCAGGCACTCACTAAGTAACAAATGCACAATTTACAAAGGACTACAATTAGAAAATGGCAGATGAGCAACATAGGAGTAATGCTCTTCTAGGGAATACCTCTTTCTTCCTTGCCTTTGATACAAGATAATTTCCTAGAACTATTATATTCTTTTTACACCTCCCAAGTAGACCTGTATCAACATAGGCAAGAAATGATTCTGGGCTATGAGTCACATATTGAGCATAAAGTGATTGAAATCTTGTTCTTTATGTCACCATTATTTTATCTCATCCAGGAAGACAAACCACCTAAACCATCTTAGGTCAATTGTTATACTCAAGATCCAGTCTCACAAAGTTCTCTTTTCAAAGAAATAATGGTGTATTAAATGAAAACAAACAATAAGAAATAATTCATTGTGTCCATTTTTCCTTTCTCCTTGCATTTCCAATTAATTATTGGGCCTTTCCTTTCCCTTGGAGTGGTGTATACTCCATCCATAGTCTGAGTGAGTATAAACTAGGAAGGCAAAGCTGAAAACATGCTTAAGGTCAACAGGGTGTGAGGCAAAAAGGAAGCCAGTTAGGGCTGGGACTAAGATGACAGTGTGGGTCTTTCATTGGCTATTACTATGATTTGGAAAAGAATTCTCCCTGAAAAGAAAGAAAAAAAAACATTGAAACTTAATCCCCCAGTGAGACAGGACCAAGTGGAATGAAAAAAAAAACATATATATAGTTTTTTTGAGGTAAGGTCTTGCTCCACCCCAAGCTGACCTGGAATTCACTATGTGGTCTCAGAATGGCCTTGAACTCATGAAAATCTTCCTACCGCTTCCTTCTAAGTGTAAGGAATAAAGGCATGAACCACCATGCCTGGCTCCAAGTGGAATATTTAAGACAAGATTCAAACATGGGGTTTTGCCTTCATTCATTTATGAATATATTTATGGGTCACTAGGTTAATGTGTTATCTCTAGAGTAACTTTGTAGGATATCTACACTGCTTAGAGGAAGAGTGCTTCATTGAAATGTATACATCTCTAGGTTTACTTTCAAGATTCATACAAACAAGCAAGTGAAAAACAGAGTGAGTCTTAGCCAGGCATGGTGGCACATGACTTTAATTTCAACATTCAGGAGGCAGAGGTAGGAGGATTGTGAGTTCAAGGCCACCCTGAAACTGCATAGCAAATTCCAGGTCAGCCTAGGCTAGATTGAGACCCTACCTTGAAAAAACAAAAAAAAAAAAAAAAAAGAAAGAAAGAAAAAAAAAAGAGTGAATCCTGTTATACAAGTCACTTTGGATATCTTTTGGATGTGCCCTTGTCACCATTTGATGACTTCCACTACCTCCAGACATGAAGAGAGTGCCTGCCAAAACAAAAGGACTTTACCAAACATTGACTCTTACACTTGCCCTTCCAGAATTGTTAGATGCAAAAAGCTTTATAAATTATCTAGTTGGTAGTATTCAGTCACAATAAAAGAAATTGAACTAAAACAATTATTGTGTACTATATCATTCCATTCATGAAGGTTTTATATAGATTTATCCTTCTTGACAGAAAAATAGGGGGAGAGCAGTTGCACTCCTTTCTTCCTCAGCTGAACATAATTTGATTCTGTCTCTAGCTTCTAATTTCAGGCCAGGCCTCCCAACTCTAGCCACTGTTGATTCTCTGTGGTCCACATATCATTAATAGCTAGTTCTAGAAGTGGTGCAATGGATAGGGCATCACTTCTTTTAACACCCCCACTCACACACAGAACCACAAACTGTCTGTGTTTACATATGTGCTCAGAGCTTTTAACTATGACTGTACCTCAAGTAAGTTCCCTAGAGGAGGCTGAGGCGAAGGCTTTTGTTAGTGTTTGACCTTGACAGAACATTTGTGACACAAAATGATAGATACTGGTAAACAGAGAGAGTCAATGTGAGCACTTTACTGTGATCCCTCCATGTAATTACTATCTGTAAACTGTTAGGTCAGAATTCAGGCAACACCCTGGTCCCCTCCTCCAGCCAGCACCCAGACCTTGGCCTGCCTCTGGAACAGGAGATAATGGCCCCCACCTGCTGTGTCTCTGTATGGCTGGAGGCACTCTCTTTCCTGATGCTGAGAACTATTTGACAAACCTGGACCCTTCCCCCAGCCTGTATCCGCTTAAAAGCCAGATCTTGATCTGGCCTTTCGTTGTTCTTCCATTTTTGAAGATCGCCTGAAGCTCGGGGTCCCTTTCCTCCTATTAAAGCCTTTCCTTTCAGAGTGGTCTCTCATGGTGGTCATTTCCATTTTAACATGAACTTGCATCAGATGTTCATGTCTGCCAATAAATGTAGCCAAACACCATTATTGAAAGGTACAGATATTAATGGGATCTCAGAGGCCTTAATATAAGTCAGTCATGTTTTTTGTTTAAATTCATAAAGCTAAAATTACAGCCAATATCAAAGATTCCCATGGTAAAATACCTTCGAATTAAAATAATTTTATAAGCAAGTATATTATTACCTTGAGAATAATTGCAATTTTATTTAGCATTGTATGAACAATTTCTAATATAATGAGTACCACAGAGTTGATAATCAGTAAACATTTTTGAAAGACTAAAACATCAATTAAAAAGTACACTCTAATATTTATAATTACTAATGGCCTCATAAGAATAGGAGAAATTTCTTTAAGCCCCTTCAGAATTGATATTTTAATTAATTTCCTATATACTTACTAATAACATCAGTATTGAACTTAGTTACCATTCTTTATGAAAGAAATTTTAAAACATTAGATTAACTAATAACCTTGTGATTAGACCAAATTAGTAAGACCTACATCTCTATCTCATCATCAAATCACCTTTCATTTAAATAATAAAATGTTCCCAACAAGAAAAAGGTTTAATTTTGGTTTCAAACATCTGACCTTGGGTAAATAGTATAAGAATAATTTCAAACGATATGAAAGAATTTGGTGATATTACTGTCTACACTGAAAAATCTAGTCACTAGTCTATTTTCATATAAAATGTTCTGTGAGGCTATTGCTACATAAATATCATTTGTTCAGTATTAACATCATCAAACCATTTAAATTTCAGTTATTTAAAAATTCTTGGGGGCTGGAGAGATGGCTCAGCGGATAAGGCATTTGCCTCCAGTGCCTAAGGCCCTGGGTTCAATTCCCCAGTACCCACATAAGCCAGACCCACAAGGTGGTGGCCCTGATGTGTGTTCTCTCTCTCTCTCTCTCTCTCTCTCTCTCTCTCTCTCTCTCTCTCTCTCTCTCTCTCTCTCTCTCTCTGTGCTAGAAAATAAATAAATAAAATAAAAAAAAAAAAAAAAAAAAAAAAAAAAAAAAAAAAAAAAAAAA
>PVHP010016013.1:0-21691 GCA_004024765.1 Zapus hudsonius | reverse complement strand
TCTTTGAAGTGGCAAGAGACCCTGGTATACCCATTCTCTATGCAAAAAAAAAAAAAAATTAAAAAGTGATTTACCTTATTTAACAACATAAATTATACCTTATTCTTAAATAATTGGGAACAAGTGGACATGGAATCACCTTCCCAAGACCCTGCAGCTGCCCGCTGTCCCATGATTGGTTGGATTTTTTATGCAAAATTCTCTGCTGTCTGAAACTGAACTTTATGAGCCACCATACCCATCAATATTGTCATTTGTAGAATTACAGCCTGCCTTGTCTTTTCCAGCCCTTGGATGAAACCCTGATGTCACCTGAGAGGTTCCATCTTTGGCAAATTGCTCTGATGTATTCAATTGACCCTCCTTAGCCACCATATTGAGCTCATTCAAGCGACAATTTCACCTTTCCCATACCCTAGGAGGCAATCCCTGCCATGTAATTGATGGGTATTATGCAAATTTCTCCACTGCCTTATTTGATCACTGTGGTACTCTGCTAATGAGGCATGGAGGAAGTAGGGTTTTGCTGAGTCTGGCAGGCTTCTGGGACAGTCTCCTTCTGAAGGAAGTTGAGGCAAATTCCGGGAGCCCCTGTAAATCTTAGCAATCCTGAAAACTCCAAAGCCCCTAGGCAGGCCATAAGATAAGAAGCAGATCAAAGCCTAACTTATTCTAACTGCAAATAACAATAAGGTTTTATTTCCTCTGCTGACATCACCATTCTCTCACAGATCTTGCTTCCTATGCTTCTACCTCTGACTTTTCTCTATAAAAACAGCTACAATCTACCAATAAAATGAGATCTGCCCACTGCCGCATTCTCCCGAGGGTCTCATCTCTCCTTCGGCTCACGGCTATTCCAAGCCGCTGCTCACCCAGCTCCCGTGGGTGAACGGGGAGTTGATGCGCGCTGCAACCCCCTAAGTAACCCACGGATCCAGAGATCACCATGAGACACTGTACCTACTCCATCATGGTTGACATCATGATTGAACAAGTGACATGGGTTGGCCTTCTCATGCTGCTGTAGACGCCTCATGTAAGGTATGCAGTTCAGATTTAGACAAATACATCCACTGACTTAAATTGAACCTTATGAGCCACCATACAACATTCTGTCAGCCTTCCCCACCCTGGCACATGATTGGTGGGATCGTAGGCCAATTTGTTAACTGTCTTAAACTGAAACTTTTGAGGCACCATACAGCATTCAGGGTTTTTCTTCCCTCAGCAAATGGGGGAGTGTTCTGGCTCCCGATTAGTTGAAATTTATGAAAATTTCACCACTGACATCAATTGTTCCCAGTGAGCCACCACACCTCCACATCATGTTTTACCTCATATGGTAAATAATGTATACAGGTTCACCTTCTCCACCCTATCTCATTCATCCAAATGGACAGGGGTTCACCTTCCATCAGCATGTGAGGTATTGGATATATGCAAATTTTGTATGTGTGTTAAATTGGACCTTGTGAGCCACCATACATTGTTCAGGATTCACCATCTCCCAGCTTCTGGAGTCAACCCCTGGCATACAGTTTGTTCGGTTTTATGCAAGTTTATCAGCTCCCTTAAATTGATCCCCATGAGTCACTGTGCATGTTACACCATGGTTGGCATCATTACTGTATGACTGGACATGTGTTCACATCCTGTTTTCCCATAAGCTCCCCATGTAAGGTGTTCAGTTTAGGTAAATATGTCCACTGACTTATATTGAACCTTATGAGCCACGATACAGCCCTCTGTCTGCCTTCCCCTGCATGTGGGGCGTTCCCTGGCACAGGATTAGCATAATTATAGGCCAATTTGTTTATGGTCCTAAACTGAACCTTGTGAGGTACCTTACAGCACAGAGTTCAGGGTTTTACTTCCTTCAGAAATTGGGGGGGGGGGTGTTCTGGATCCCAATTGGTTGGATTTTATGAACATTTCTCCTATGCCTTAAATTGATCCCCATGAGCCACCTTACCTCCTGCACCATGTTTTATGTCATGTTTGTGCAAGTGTATATGGATTCACATTCCCCACTTCCTGTAAGCTTCCTGTGCTATGTGATTCCTTTCATTTTATACAAACTTGTCCACTGAAGTAAACTGAACCTTGTGAGCCACCATACAGTGTTCAGGGTTTTTTTCTGCCCTAGCAACTGGCATTGCCCCCTCACCCATGATTGGTTGGAGTTTATGCAAATTTTTGCCGCCTAAAATTGATCCTCCTGAGCCATCATACTTCCTCCACCATGTTTTACATGATGTTTGTGCAACTGGAGACAGGTGCATCTTCCTTGGCCTCCAGGGTGTGCTCTGCTGTCATGTGACTAGCTGAACTTTATGGACATTTCTCTGCTGCTTTAATTTATCCCTCTAAGCCACCATACTGCATTCCTAATGTTGCCACCATGTTTCTTCAAGAGGAAGCGAGATATCCTATCCTGACCAAGGAACCTGGTTCATGAGTGGTTCAATTTCAGACAAATTTCTCCACTGTCTTGAATCAAAACACCAGAGTGATCCTATCACGTTCATCCAAATGGACACTCATTTGCCATGCCTTAGCATGTGACAGATTGGATGTATATAAATTTTGTATGTGTATTAAATTGGACCTTGTGAGCCACCATACATTTTTTTCTCCCAGCTTCTGGAGTCACAGCCTGGCATGCAGAAAAACAGGTTTTATGCACATTTTTCCCCTTCCTTAAATTGATCCTCATGAGCCCCACTGTACCTGCTCCACCATGGTTGACATCATGATTGTAGAAGTGGGCATGGGCTGGCCTTCCCACACTTTTTTGGGTGCTCCCTACAAGGTAAGCAGCTCAGTTTTAGGCAAACATGTCCACTGACTTATATGGAACCTTATGAGCCACCGTTCTGCCTTCCCCAGCATGTGGGGTGTTTCTGGCACATTTTTTTACTGTCCTACACTGAACCTTGTGGAGCCACTGTAAAGCACATACTGCTTTCAAAATGCTGCCACCAGTGTTTGCTCAGGTGGAAGCAAAATTGCCTTCCCCAGTCCCTGATTTGTGATTGGTTCAATTTCATAAAAATTTCTCTACTGTCTTAAATTGTACCTCCTGAGCCATCCTGTCATGTGTTTCCAAATATACATGGGCTCATCTTCCCTCAGCATGTAACTGATTGGGCATATGCCAATTCTGTATCTGGCTTAAATTGGACCTCATGAGCTAACATCCATTCTTCAGGGTTTTTCTTCCCTCATCAAATGCGGGAGCTTTCTGGGTTCTGATTGGTTGGATTTTAAGAAAATTTTCCACTTTCTTAAATTAAGCTCCCTTGAGCCACCATACCTCCTCCATCATGTTTTACCAAATGTGTGTGCAACTCTGTATGGGTTTGACTTCTCCAGTTCCTGTAGGCTCCTTGTGCAAAACATCACTGGTTTTATTTTATGCAAATATGTCCCTGTCATAAATTGAACCTTGTGAGCCACCATACAGTGTTCTGAGATTTTTCTTCCCTAGCAACAGTCACCCTATCACACAAGATTGGTTGGAGTTTATACAAATGTCTTGGCTGCCTTAAATTGATCTTCAAGAGCCACTGTACTTCCTTCACCATGCTTTACATGCTGTACAACTGGAGAGGGGGCATTTCCCCTGCATCTAGGGGCAGGTGCTCTGCTGTCATGTGATTGGTTGGATTTTATGTACATTTCTCTGCTGCCTTAAACTGATCCTTACTAACCATCATACTACCTTCACAATGCTGCTGCCATGTTTATTCAGGAGGAAGTGACATTGCCTTCCCCAAGCCCCTGTTTAGGGATTGGTTCAATTTCATGCAAATTTCTCCACTGTCTTAAATTGTACCTCCTGAGCCATCCTATCATGTTCATCCACATGGACATAGTTTGCCTTCCTTCTGCATGTGATTGATTGGGAGTATGCAAATTTTGTATATGTCTTAAATTAGGCCTCTGTGAGCCACCTTACATTGTTAAAGGGTTGCCTTCTCCCTGCTTCTGGATTCATCCCCTGTCATGTGATTGGTTGGATTTTTATGCACATTTCTCCTCTGCCATTAATTGATCTCACAAGTCACTGTACCAGCTCCACCATAGTTTGCATCATGATTATACAACAATCACAAGCATTCTTTTTCTCTTAGTGTTACTTGGTCATACCTTACATGGAATTAGATATAATGAAATTAGTTTAGAAATACATTTTGGGAATAAGAAGTCAAGCAGTAATCTTGATTTTTACCTAAATAAATATGCCACTTTGTGGACAAGACTATCCAAAGATTCATTTAATTCAGCATTCTGTAACCATTAAATCAACAGTTCTAAGTAAATGGATCTCATATATCCACTACAGAATTAGGTTTGATTATATCAGCCTTAACCTTTCTAAAATAAATCATTTTGTGATCTCCTTTAAATGTGAGATTCCTAACTATGATATGCTCTCTCTTGGCCAAAGTTTTTGTGCATCCTTTTGTCTGCCCCTGTCTTGACTCTGACTTTGACCCCTTCCCACTGTTTTACAACTATTTTTATCTTGATTAGTATTATAATATTTCAAGTCTCTGGATAAATGCTCAAGTCTCAATGAAATTGTGCCTGATGATACTTCCTCCTACCGCTATCTGTCAAATGATTCCCATTTACTTACACAGATACTTATTCTTCCTTTGTCACATCTGTCCTACCACCATACTGTATGTGATATACCTGCCCATGTCTCCCACTCCAAGCATTGAGAAAACACAAATCAATTTGACCCGGCTTGCTATGATATTCTTAATGCCTTTCATGTTCTTGAAAATGTGTATATCTAATATATGCTTTAAAAAGAAAAAAATTAAACCTGAAGTAGATTCAGCATTATTTTGCAGAATAAAGCTCAAAACATAAAAAAAGGTCCACTTAATGTTCTCAGCTTTCTTAGAGTGGCTTTCATCATTCTCCAATCCTCTAAAAGGTTTGGCCATGGCCCACAGCACCAACTGGGGAACAGTTGTTTATTCTCAGAGTGAAAATAACACTCAAGGTATAGTTTTAGGATTACCATTCACTAAAATCATATATAATTTCTCATAATCAAAACTTACTCAAGTGGCCAGTATGATACTGGTTTAAAATATACCGCTAAGTCTACATAGCTATGTGATATTAAACAGGTCATTTCTTAAATTCCAAAGTCTTTTTTTTCTTTACCATCAACCTCTAATGTTGTAGAGGAATCAATGGAGGGACTATTCCAAAGGTCCTAATAAAGGAATAAATATTCAATAAATGTTCCAATAGCTCTTCAAGGATAAAATATGAGTCATGAGAAACTCCTAGGTGAAAAGAGGTAAATCATTATAAGTCAATATGATAAGAATAACTGAATGTAAAAATACTAGAGGGACAAAAAATAAGAGATAAAAACTGATAAGGTGACATGCAGGAAGAAATATTTGAGATAGATGGCAAAAGATAGGAAAACTCTGACAGATTAATAAAAGGCTATTGGGAAATGAAGATACTAGTATTTCAAGAGGTGTGCCCTGTATACTCAGAAAGACAAGGGAAAAAATAATAATAATTCTGCTCATTTTATTGTTATATTCCATGTATACTGAAATTGTGGACATGTTGATCATGAATTTTTAGCCTGAAGAACAGAAAGAAAAAAAGTCTATTTCTAGATAATTTCCATTATGTTACCTTCTGGTACCAACATGGGAGAATCTTCAAAGAGATCTTCTCTTGATCAACCATGGAGAATAACCTATATTGTAGGACAGTACATAAAATCTAGTTTATCAAATTAAAACTTTTCTTTCAGTTTTCATTAATCCAATTAAAATATTTTGTTACCAATCTAAATCTGCCAAGACTTTTGTTTACTTTGATTGTTCTCCCAATAGTGGTATCATCTTAAAGGACGCACTTGTAGAAGCTACTTACCTGCAACAATCATGAATGGTCACCCTCTCTGGCTGATTCACATCCCAGTTTCTCATTTTTACATCTTTCTAAGGACTGTATGTACCTCTGTCCTATATTGTGTCTTTTATTTTCTGTATTCATCACCTTTATATGTCTTCATTTATAGCTTCCTTTAGGTAGAAAAATTCTTTACTAGTATGATAAAGAAAGGTGCACAGGGAGGTACATTTTTTTCAGATTTTGAGTATCTGAAAATGTTTTATACTATACATTTACTTATGTTTGTGTGAGTATAGAAACTTATGTAGACATCATTTTCCTTTAGAATTTTCAAAGCATCACCCCATTACCTTCTAGTTTATACTGATGATTTTGAAAATGGTTAAATCACCTGTTTTTTTTGAATATTTTTACTTGACCTGTTTTCCCCCTATGTAAAATTGTACAATTTTCTTTTGGTTCCCAGTGGTGTGAAATTTCACTGACATAAAAGGACAAGAGTATATTTCCATCTGTTTTAGTTGGTACTAATCATTTAATCTAGAAAATAAACTTTCTTAATATTTAAGATTTTTTAATTCATGATAATTTGTCTACTGTCTTTCTATAACCCCCATACTTGAAATGTTGCAGAAAATATTCTTGTAAAAGGAGGGAATGCCACATTATTTCTGGCTGTGTATGTTCACACACACATTCTGTCAGAGCTCAATACATTTTGATATTTTAATGAGGAAAAGTCTTTCAGACTTCAAAGAATAAGGGGGGTAATTTGGGATACATATGATCAAAAGGTAATATATTTGTATGAAAATGTCACAGGCACAGCTGTTACTAGAGAGAGGACTAACAAGGCCTCCCCCTCCCTGAAGATTGATGGAGAGTTAACACTATGAGAGGGAATCAGGAGGCCACTGCCCTCTATGAGGATTGATGGACAGTTCACTGTGGGAGGCCACACCCTTCCCTCACCAGTGATGGACATTTAACTGTCTAGAGGAGGGATTAATAAGGCCATGCCCCTCTCTAAGGAATGATGGGCAGTTAACTGTAACTATGGAATAGAGCTCATGAGGCCACTCCATCCCTGAAGATTGATTGACAGTTAATTGCAATTATCAGAGGAACTCATGAGGCCACACCCTCCATGAGGAGTGACAGATGGTTAACACTAACTCACAAGGCTATGTCCCTCTCTGATGAGTGATAGAAAAATTAACTGAAACTAAGGGAGGGACTCACAAGGCCACACTCTCCTTGAGAATTAATACACAGTTCACAGATTATTGGTGAAAATGAGGTTGTGTGGTTCAGTTAGATGAATGTAGTCTCAATATGCCTCCGTTGGGTCATATATGATTATGAGTAAGAAAATGGATTTTAATATTTATCAGTCATAAACCCTTTTTAAAATATGAAATATATCCTGCCTTTTGTAATAACATGTTCCTAGCATATGCCCATGCATATATATTGCTGTCATGGTTTGATCCAGGTGTCCCCCACAAACAAATGAATGTGTTCTGATAGATGGATCTTCAGCTGATGGCAGTTTGGGTTTTACAACCTTGTTGAAGCTGTGTTGTTGGGGCGGGCTTATGGGGGTTATAAGCCAGCTTCCCCTTGCCAGTATTTGGCACACCTTCCTGCCATTGTTTGCAGTGCTGTGGGTGATGTGATATCCACCCCTCTACTCATTCCATCATTTTCTCAACCATGATGCAGTCTCCCCTGAAGTCCATAAGCCAAATAAACCCATTCCTCAACAAGCTGCTTTATCTTGGGTTCTTTCTGCACAGCAACAAAGAAAGCTGACCGCAGCAGTTGCTTACCAGCTTAGAGTGTCTATCATTAAGATCATTTGGTATGAGAAAATGAGGAAGAATTTTTGAGCAGATAATGGAAGAAATTCTAAACAGTAAAAAACAGCATGTGCCTGGAGACATAAAAGCCTGTGTATTTTTGGACTTAAAAGGATTGTAACACAGTTCAGTATGATTGGAGCATAAGCTGGAGAGGGAATCAGGAATGGTATAAGATGAAAATAAAAGATAAAAAGATAGCCAGGGATAAAGCATGAAGTATCTAAATGTAAGTCATGCATTTTGTTTACTCAGAGATTAGACCATGACTGACAGTGATTATACATGGCATGTCAATCCTCTCCCAAAGGTTAAAAAATACAACTGGAAGAGCTAGTGCCCAGTGGAATACTAATTTATATTCAGTGAGTGTGGAGTCTCACTGGCGTTCACTGTAGGTGTTGAGTGTGGAGAGCTTGCATGTCAAGTTTACAGCTTCATGAGAGAAAAACAAACACTGTTGGAATGAAACCAAAGCTCCCAAACAAATGTGTTAATTATTTTGCTTCTTAGTAGCGTCAAACAATAGAGCAATTTTAAATGTGTTGAATGATTCGCACCACTGACACTAAATAAGATTTACATGGGGAGTTTCCAAAAACTCTCCCATGCTACAAATCTCTCCAGACCAACTTAATCAGCCTTTATGGGGAAGGTTAGAACAAGAATTGACAACTACTATGCTAAGGAAATTATCGTAAAAACCTTCCTACTTCCTAATATGTATTTAAATTACACTATAGTATTTTCATGCAGGATTATAAAAATCAAAGTAGTTTTAAAATTTAAAAATCATATATGCCTATCAATTTGAATTTCTTTGCAAAGCAGTCAAAAATATCAAATGAAGGAGTACTGGGAATGGTGAGGAGAAACCAAGTAGCATACTAGGGGTTCAATAGGACCCATGTGAAGCCAGTCAATGCTGGAATTGTTCAGAAATGACATTTCATGATTTTTGTCTCATCTATTAAATGTGCTGTCACAGTGTGAAGTTCTGTTTTTATCTTCCAGATATGTCAGGGGGGAAAGGACATGAATCAACAATTTTTTTGCCATGCATTTAATCTTCTGGTTAATTAGATGGCCTTTTCATTGAACAGTTTCTGAGTTTGTGCAAACATTAACATCAGCACAGCTAATAAGTCTATAATTATCTTAAAATATTTAATATTTTAATTTGAACACTATATGAGGTTGCAGTCAATCCTTTGCATCCTGTATTGTTTCATATTGGACACAGAACTCTAAGAGGGCCACTCAATGACTAATTTAAAAATACGTATCAAGAACTGTAGTAAGTGCTGAAATTAGAAAATATACCATGGGGCTGGAGAGATTGCTCAATGGTTAAGGCACTTGCCAGCAAAGTCTAATGACCTGAGTTCAATTCCCCAGAACCCATGTAAAGCCAGAAGCACAAAGTGGTGCATGCACCTGGATTTTGTTTGTAGCCACTAGAGGCCCTGGGGCACTCTGGTACCTGCCTGTCTGTCTCCTATCTCTCTTTCTCTCTCTGCTTGCAAAATAAATAAATAAAAATATTTATGAAAGAATAAAATATACCATGTTTCTGTCTACAATGTTCCCTGTTTCAACCCCATAAGCCAGACCCACAAAGTGGTGGCCCTGGTTCTTCTCTCTCTCTCTCTCTCTCTCTCTCTCTCTCTCTCTCTGTGTGTGTGTGTGTGTGTGTGTGTGTCTCCTTGAAAATAAATAAATAAAATATTTAAAAAAGAAAGGTAGGTGAATTCGCAGAATGTCATTATCATAACTTAATAGCTGAGAGAGGTTAGAAGCAAGTTTTTGAATCCCATAACTTCCTAGATGAAATGCTTTCATGAAATTTTGTAGACAAAGGGAGAAACATTTTCTTTAGGAGAAAATTATACGATCAAAACATCAAGAAGTTT
Source organism: Zapus hudsonius (assembly GCA_004024765.1). NCBI lineage: Eukaryota > Metazoa > Chordata > Mammalia > Rodentia > Dipodidae > Zapus > Zapus hudsonius. The sequence continues at coordinate 12,003 of PVHP010016013.1, read as the reverse complement.
ATAATGCTCACTTCATAGAATAGAAATAATTGGAGATCCTCCAGGGAAAATACATGGCCAGTTACCAGTTTTCATTAAATGGTTAAAGCAAGAAGTGACTGTGGCTTGAGCAAGTAATGTGAATGAAAGTATTGAAAGGAAGAGACAGATGCTGTAAACATTGCAGAGACAGAATTGTCATAGGTTTTCAATTGAGACTACTAAAATGATTGTGGAACTATTGGCATTCATCCATCTGTCAAGTTGTTCAACAAGTCAATTAAATATGATGTGTCAAATACTGTGCTGGTTTCTGCAGGAATAACAATGAATATAGAATTAATTGCCTCTACCTTCATAATGTTTCATATCTAGTGAAAGACAAATTACACATATGCCAGGAGCACAAACAATTGAACAGTTATAATTACTGTGATGGAAACTATAGAATGCTTAAGCAGACAACAAACAGTAGTAATAATTGGTATGATTGCATCAGGAGCAATACAAATGCCTCTAAGCAGTTTTATGATATGTCAGAAATCACAAGCATTTTTATTTCTCTGACTAGTAAGGATGTTGAAAACTTTTGAAAACTATTAACTATTTGCATTTCTTCTTGTGAGAATTTTCTGTAAGTTACATAGCTTTTTTTGATTGGCTTATTTGTTTTCTTGATGTGGAGTTTTTTTTAGTATTTTCATATTCTCAATATAAATTCTCTGTCATATGTGTGGCTGGCATAGATTTTCTCCAATTCTATAAGCTGTTTCATGGCTCAGTTGATATTTTTCTTTGTTATATAATATTTTTTTTTAATTTCGTTAGGTCCCATTGATAGTTGTTTGTATTATTTCCTAGGCAACCTAAGTCCTTTACAGAAAGACCTTTTTGCCTATATCTGGGATTGTACTGCTAACACTTTTTAACTCTAGTGATCTCATAGCTTTCGTCTTAAATTTGGATCCTTGATCCACTTGGAGCATGGGAGGTCTTTCCATCTTCTAGTATTCCCTCAATATCTTTCTTCAGTTTTTTAAAGTTATCATTTTAAAAGTATTTCACTTTCGTGGTTAGAATGATTCCAAGGTATTTAAAAATTTGTAGCTATTATGGATAAGGCTATTTTTAATTTGTTTCTCAACAAGTTAACCATTGGTATATAAAAGGGCTACAGATTTTTTGCATATGAATTTTATATGCTGCCACTTTGCTAAAAGTGTATAAACTCTAGTATTTTACTGATTATGATTTCTTATATGTAGAATAACATCTTCTGCAAATAAAGAAAGTATGACCTCTGTAGCTCTTTTAGTTTTTTCTATTATCTTATTGGTCTGGCTAAGATTTCAAGTACTATATTAAATATAAGTGGAGAGACTTAATACACTGGTCTTTTCTCAGATCTTAACAGGAATGTTTTGAGTTTTTTTCCCAGTTAACATGATGATGGCTATAGGTTTCTCATATATAAACTTTATTATGTTAAAATATGTTCTTAATATTCCAATTGTCTCCTGGGTTTTTAAAAATTATTTTGAAGAGAAGTATCCTATGTGGGTGGACAATGCTGTCCCCAGAAGCCATAGGTTATAATAGGAAAATCTAAGTGCCAGGAGTGGGATATCTCCCAGTGAGTTTTTTTGATAAAGGAGGCAACTAAGACCATCCAAAAATACAAGCTAATGGAAATGTTCTTGGTTGTCTATCAAAACTAAATGGCAGGACCCCTATTATTAAAGACAGCACATTCTTTGGTTGCTGGACACTAAGAAATCAAGCTGGAAATGAGCTAGAAAATTCTTCCTTGTTGGCTAGCTGTCATAGTGCTGGAAGGTGCTATGCAGACTGCTGGGTTAAAAAAAAAGTCATCAATATCTTACCTGTAAGATATTGTGGTCCCTGTTATATAGGTAACCAATAAGCAAGGCAGGATATCCATAGTAGTAGAACAAAAATATGGTACAACTGTTATTTGGGAGGGCCATAATCAACTACTCTTTGATTGGATTTAAGATTTGATCCATGGAAGAGAATGTGTGCCTGTTACCAAAAACCTAATAAAAAGCCTGAGGAAATAATAAACCCAAGTGTCTTCTAAATAAGTATTTTTCATGCCTATATATTAATGCTATTCACACTTACAGCTAAAAAGACTCTTTGCAGATGGTGGTTAGTACTGTGAAGATACATAATTCATCATAATGCTGAGTATCAGTGACTCTAGAGTGCTCAACACTAAATGAAACATCTATATTACCCCTCCAAATTTCAAGGAACAATGCCCAAGGTGTGGCAGAAATAATGTGAGAACCAGATGATAGGGAAGAATGATTTTGAAAACTGTTGTCTAGGCATGGTATACTTTGCAGTATTTGTCATTAACTGTGCAAGATGCACAGAATGCTGAGCCCATCAGTATTCTATCATGGCTGATGGAGTAGAAAATGATCTCATACATTTCTGAGGAGTTATAAGTAGATAATGGTGACTGGGATATTTGCAGATATTTATTTTCTGCAGTGATATAACCACCGGAGGGCCCCACATGCTCTGGCCAATAATCTTTCCCATGCCCATGAAGGCAAACATAATTAAAACAGGTGGGTCACATCTACACACCAAAAAAAAAGAAAAGACATCAAAGTAGAAGAGGGTCTAGCTAGGATGAAGTGGTTCAGCAGAGGGGGGGTTGGTGACAGAGATCAAGAAAAGGTAATCAGATGGAATTATGACCAAATATATACTTATATAAAACAGGCAATAAATAAAAAATATAACAGTTTTCCTTTCTTCTAGAAAGGGGAGATGTAGATTCATTTTGCTTAGTGGAGCAATCAATTGAGAAGTTAAGTGTAGGTGGATGTAAAATTTGGAAAGTCTTATTTGCTAGAGTGATACACAAACTTAAATCATATCTTCCAAATAAGTTTATAGGGAAGAAAATAACAATGTACATGAGAAAAGAAAATCATGAGCAAAAGATAATGGTTAATAGTGCCTCCAGTTCATCTTTACCTTGCATTTGGTATAAACAAATAGCTTAAAATTGATTCATTCTATCGGGAAAATGGAATGAGGTACAGGAGCTATGGACTACATCAGTAAGTTTATTGTATGACACACAAAAGGCCAGCAAAGATAAGCCATAGGTCACTGAGCTAATTGCTGCTTACATACTAGTCTAGCTTCACTTCAGAACTGCATTTGATCTACACAAGATCATTTAAAATACCCTACAATATGCATTCATCATCTCAAAGAAAAAAGTATTTTAAGACCAAAATGTATGAAGAATATAATAGGATGATATGATGGTTTCTTGCTTATCAATTTGACAGGGCCTAGACTCACTTGATAAGAAATATAGATAATGGGGGATTATCTATATTATATTAGCTTCTGAAAATGCCTGTGAGAGAATGTATTAATTAGATTAATTGAAGCAGGAAGATCCACTGTACCGCGCTGGTCATCACCTTTCCAAAAGTCTGGATCCTGGACTAAAAAGGAGAAAGGTAGCTGAGCACCAGCATTTTTTAACTCTTCGCTGCCTCGCTGAATATGAACAACTGCTTCAAACTCCTGCCTACATTTTTCTTCTTTCTGATTCAGTCATGGATTGGTGAAAATACCATCCTTTCTGTCTAGAAGTCAGTTTTAGGAAATTACTGAACTTGATGTCTCCTAATGAAATATCTCCTACCTAATTTAAGTTCTGTGGTTCTGGTAATAGTAACAAAAAGTATGTTTGAAGCACAATAGTTTCCTTTCATGTTCTATTCAATGATCATATAAATAACTCTCCCCCAAGTCACCTTTGCAGTTCTCTCAGCCATGGGGATCTAAAGCACTACACTGCCACTGGCGTCAGCTTCAAAGGACTCTTCTCTCAAGTCTTCAGAGAGCCTAAAACATTTACAATAAACATTTTTCTCAGCACAAAAGATAATAGCAGGTTCAATTCTTTTCTGTCAGCCTGAATGTTAATTAAGACTTCAATAATCATACTTATCACAGATCCAAAATCAAAAATATAATTTCCAGAGAACAGAAGGAAAGAACTGAAAGAAGGAAAAAGACTCATTGATGAAAAAAGGAAAACACATTTGATATATGTATTTTTAATTTCTAAAATATTCAACTAACATAGTATTGTTGGCATTCTATTTATTTTATTTTTTTTACAGTATGGCATTTCACACATATATCGTATATACTGTGTTCTTATTCATCCTTTCCTCCATTTCCAGCCCTGATCCTCCCTGCCTCCCTCTCTAGCTCTTTTGTGTCTCCTTCCTCCCTACAAATAGCTCCCCCTGTGCTTATCTTCTATTGCTCCTTTTTCTCCCTGCCCAACTTCACATCTCTTCTGTACCTCTCACAGAACCCAATCTACCTACTTTATAACAAGCACACATACACAGAGAGAGAGACACACAGAGAGAGATAGAGAGAGAAAAAAATTTTAAATGTAGCATATGTGCATTAGAAGAAACATGAGGCATCTGCCTTTCGGAGTATGGGTTATTTTGCTTAATATAGTAATTTCCAAGTCAATCTCTTTTCTTAATAATAACAAATTTCATTTTTCCTTATGACTGATATAATCCCATTGTGTGCAACATTTTCTTCTGTTGATGAATACTTAGGCTGGTTCCTTTTTTTTTCTGTTGTGAATAGTGCAGCAATAAAAAATGGATGTGTAGGTATCTCTGTGGTACTGTGGTACAGTGACTCGATTGAGTGCATACTTAAAGAGAAATTAAATAATTATGTTAAATAGTATGTTTTAAAAGACGACTTAATTTATTACAGGTGAACTTTAAATACCGCAATTATCACTGAGTTAATGAGAGCTCTGGTCTGTGGGCATGTGCCTGATGATGCCTTTATAATTCTACCAGTGGTGCCTGAAGCTACATTTCTTCTACTGCTGGGTCTGCTTTATTGAATTTCTTGCCTGTCCTAATTCTGTATATTTCCAATTAGCTGGCCTTCAAAGCTGGCATTAGTAGAACAGAATTGTTTTCTGACAAGCTAACATTTTAAGGCTAATGGTTTTTTAATAAGCAATTGAGTTGACAGGATTCAGCTCTTGTTATGTTTTATTGGGTTTTGTGTTTTAATTTGGAATGTGCATTTTGGCATGACTCCATAGCAGGTGCAATTTTCAAAATGGAATCAATAAGATTCACTGTGATGTATGATACTAGCATTTCAAGCTCAGCTTTCAAAATAAAATGCACAGTCCTGCACAAAAAAATGTGTTGAATCCTTAGGGCTTTCTTTTCTGTAGCTTTTTGAAATCATATTTATACTCCTCTAGTGCACAAATCTACCCTACCCTAAATGGCTCTTACTCAGACCCATGATCTCATCTTCTTTTTGAAGAGATTATATGCATCTAGCAGAAAAGTCTGAGGACAGCTCGTTTTCCTCTTTTGAACCTCTTTATAGCACTTTCTACAGTACTGTTAATTAGTAGGCTTTAAAATCTTTGGTTAAATAGATGGTCAAATGTGGTTTTGCTATCCTCATGCTGTAACTTGATGTAAGAGAAACTCCTTGTTTCCAAGTCTAAAAACTGCCGTGGGTATAGAATTTTATTTTCTTCTATCCCCTTCTGCTTTTTTTTAAGACCTTGTTTCATTCAATATTTCTTCTTAGTTTACCTGACTTTGACCTTGAATTTTGTGTTAGCCATTTAGTGCCCCCCCCATAAACATAGATGTCTCAGTTGTTTCAAATGTTTGACACTAGAAGAAAGTGAGGGTTGGGATAAAGTGAGGAGGTTTGAAGTCTGAGTGGTAGTTTGTTCTTATCTCCTGTAAGAAACTGCTAAGAGTCATCTGTATTTAGAAAAGTCAATAAGGGCCTGTAATAGATCCAGGTGTCTCACTAAGAAGCACAATTTCCATGGGCATTGTTTTTCAATTATTTTCCCCAAATAAATAGATTGTTTTCAATTTTATACTGTAATTATTTGCAATGACAATTTCACTTAAAATAAATGTAATGGTTATAATCATATGAAATGAAATATCTAATATGTAGACTTTTTCTGATGTGCTTTTTTAATGGCAAGTTTATTTCATATGGTGTTAGGAGCAGTGAGTTAGGGAGTAATAGAACTTAAGCTTCCCTTATAATTGTTTTAAGATTAATTTTTATTTTATATTTATTATAACAGGTTGTTCTTTTTATCCCCTCACACCATCTCCAGTTACTCTGGAGGTCCTCCTCGGTGGGGTTGTGGTTGGTATTCACTGTGGAGTGTCGAAGGCCTGTGGGGTACCGGGTGACCATGCTTCAGGATATTCCTACCCACTCTATGGCGCTTTCAATTTTCTGCCCCCCTCTTCTGCAATGTTTCCTGAGCCATAGCAGCCTGTTGGCAGTCTGATTTAGTGTTGAGCTCTCTGTAACCTCCGGATTTCTATTTTGATAGGTTTTGAATGATCACCGTGTTTGTCACTATAAATGTGGGGCTGGGTGTTATGCTGGCAGTAAGAGCAGTATTCATGTCATCACTTCCTCTGCAATTTCTCTTTGGTTGTGGCAGATGTGGTACATTTCATGGTAGGCAGTCAACTAACTTCTTGTCTTATCTTGGTTCTCCTTTATTTTCTCTGACATCTGTAAAATAAGAGTGAGAGAAGGTTGAGTTAAAGGGGGCATGCAAATTTGAGAGGTATTTTTGATGTGCAAATAGCCCTCTCTTCTTCTCCAGAGAGCAGTGGGGGCTTCCTCAGAAGTCTGTGAGTTTCCTAACAATGGGATTCTGACTTTGTTTCCAGTAGCAGATATTTGTTTTCTCCCACTGACCAAACCTCTTGTCTAAACAAAAAAGAGTTGCTTAACTGCAGAGGCTGTGTAACACTATTGCACATGCGTGTACGTCTTTGACTGGCTGGTTTATTTCATAGTCTGTGAGGTCTCCTGCTTCTTCATACTATTAGCGATCATTTTTTCCTCCAGTGGCTTCTTTAGGGCTTTCCAACACTATGAGGGCTATCTAGTTGGAAGCTAATTTCCCATTCAGTTCCAGCACGGTGTTCTGATGTCCTGTGACCCCAGTCAATGGGATCTTCAGCAATAGGGTCTTACTTTTTAGCTCTCACAGGTAATCAAGTATTTTGGCAATGAACTGCATTGTTTTGGGAGCCTCATGGGTCTCCCTGGCCAACTGCTCACTGTGGGAGCCTAATTCTGAGCCTGAGGAATTACTGGCCAGAGTCCATGATTTTAAAGTTAAACTTTTTCCACCTTCTCTCTGTACTGTATCCCTCACCTTTTGTTGGTAGTTATATTTTGTGGAATGCTAGCCAGAATAAGGGTTTCTATTGAGCTGACTCATGTTTTCTAAACTTTTGAGTAACTCCCTCCCCTCCTCCTCTCTACACCCTACCCATTGAAGCCCCCCACCCTCTAATATTGAGAGTAATAATTGTGAGGTATGTTAATCCCTGTCATATTGAAGGTTTTGTGGAATTTGGTGTTCTCTTAGTTTTTGCATGCTTTATGTCCTTTATCATTTTGATTGTTTCTTTCTCTCCCCTCATGTGTATTTTGGTTCATCTCCTGTATTCTCTATAGAACTAGCATGGTTTTCATGAAATCATAAAGCTGGTTTACATTGTGAAAGTTTTTTTGTTTCACCTCATTATGAGGGATAATTTTGCTGGATATTGTACTTTGGGCTGACAGCTATGGTCTTTTAGTTTTACTCCATTCCAAAGTCTTGTAGCTTTAAGAGTTTCCATAGAAAAATCAGATGTAATTCTGATGGATTTACCTTTGTATTTAATGAGCTGTTTTCTCCTTTTAGTATTCTCTCTTTGTTTATTATATTTTTATTATTATGTAACATGGTGTGTCTCTTCTCTGGTTTTGCCTATTTGCTCTCTTTTGAAATGTTGGAAAAATTTTCTTCAATAATGTTGGTGAAGATATTTTCTATTTCCTTGGCCTTTATTTCTTCCCCTTCCTGTATGCCTATAATCTAAATATTTTGTACTTTTAAGGCACCTAAAGTTCCCTCATGTACTTTTCACACTTTTTAACGTTTTTATTGTCTTAAAATTACATGTATTAACACAATATACTCAGTATCATAGGTTCTTAGATAAAACCATTGAATCCATGATGACATTCCCTCTTATGCATTATTCTTCCCCCCCCATGACTTTTACATTCTTTCTGCCCCCTCTTCCGCAAAGTTCCCTGAGTCATAGTGGGTGAGTTTATATTTTGCATAGTTATTAGGTTTTTAAGAGTCTGTAAATTTGTATTTTGGACAATTTTGGGCACCCTTTGTGCCCCTCTCCATTGTACTTCCCCAGGTGATCTGCCTTGCTGTGGGAATAGCCCTTTTGCTTGCCATCCCACTTCCTTAGAGGCTTTGTTAGGCCTCTACATGGATCATCTCCTGCTTGGGTGTCCCCTGTAAATTCATGTCCCTTTGGTGGAGTTCAGTTGTCCCAGGTTCACATTGCTTTCTGAAAAATACAGAGTCTCCAGTGTTTGGCGGGTGTAGCCTTTCTGAGGACCTATGGTTAGTGAGGACTTTCCCATGTACATGGGGTACTTGGTCCCCATTCAAGGTTGCCTTGGGTCCCCTTACTAGTTAGGGGTTCCCTGCCTCTGAGCGGATCTCATAGCCAATTAGCCAGCTGTTGATTACCTACCTAGGTTGGCACCACTATTGCAAAGATGGGCACTTCTTGACTTGCTTGTCTGTGCCATATAGCAGTGTGTTCTGCACTCTCAGGCCATCGGTCTGTGTAACTTAAAGATGCCTCCTGCCCTTTCAGGATATTGTTGGTCTGGTTCCCCTGGCAGCCCATGCAACACCTTCTGGCATTACCCAGCCTGCCCATCTGGGAGCTGATTTCATTTCTGGATTCATCAGGGTCTCTCATTGCTGTGTGATATCATTCTATAAAATCTTCAGCAATATGGTCTTATCTTTTGCCTAAAGTGGGTATTCAAGGGCTGCTGTTCACACTTTTTTGAACTTGACAATGTTTTGTGGTTCAAGATCTAATTCTTCTATCTTGTCCTCAAGTTCTGAAATTCTGTCCTCTATGTGGTCTATTCTGTTGGTGAGGTTTTCATTGGATCCTTTTAAGAGGGTTATTTCATTTCTGTTTTCTGTTATGTTTTTCTTCAGCATTTTCCATCTCTTCATTGAATTCCATTTTCATTTCTTGATTTGAGCTTTTTATTGTCTTTTGGAGTTCATTCCTGCATTTGGATATGTCCTTGTTAATCTTGTTCCATTGGTCTATGTGCTCATTTATTTTTTGTTTCTCCTCAAATTCCTTTAGCTTTCTGTTGATCTCTTTTTGATTGACTTTTATTTCATAAAGTCATCTATGGAGCACTGTTTCCTGATTCTCCTTGGTTTCCTTCAACCATTGATTAATTTGTTTTAGTTGATTAGCTTCCATTTCTGTCATCCATCCTTTGAGTTCATTTTGTTGCCTTTCTTTCATTTCACTTGAAAATCCTATTTGTACTTTCAATGATTTTTGCTGATTTTTCCCATTTCCTTCAGCACCACTTGGAGTTCCTGTTTGACTACCTTTGTTGAGTTTTTTTTTTTTTCACAATCATCCAGGTATTTGTTCATTGTCTTATTACATTTTTTAAAAATGCTTGTGAGATTTCACTTTGAGTCTCTATGTCATGTGTTTTCTCTAAGCTTTCATTGGAGGCTTTCATTGTAGAACTATTTAGTCTTGGTGGGATCCATTTGAAGGGTTTTGTGTGTTGTTTGCTTTGCTTTGGGGTCTGCCCATCTTGAGATCAGTTATCCCCACTTAGGATGCAGCAATAGCAGCTCCTGTATAGCCTGTGTTGGGTGACCTGGTCAAAATGGATCATGGTGAGTGCTTTTTGATCCTGAACTGAGCCTGAAGAGGGTCTACTTGGTGTGTACCACTTCAGGAAATCTGGGTAAGATCTTGGGAGGTCTAGCTTGCCTGGCAACCAAGCTGGGTGCTGATCTTAGAGATATATTCTTATCTGGCTTTCTGGAGTGAGATCAATTGCAAGACTCTTCTGGGGGATGGAGCTGGTACACAGTTGCCTCTACTTCAGGCCCTCTTCAGAAAAAAAATTAATTGGGGATTGTAAAGTGGGTATAAGTAGCATAATCCAAGTTGGTTATCTGCTCCTCACTGTCTTATTCTTTCCCAGGATGGTACCCACGAATGGTGTCTAGCCCTGGCGAACAACCCAGGTACTTAGCCCCATCTCCTAATAATAGCAGACAGCCCTGCTTCTCTTGACCTTCCACAAATTTGCTCCCTCTCAGGAAGGGCCCAGATGCTCAATCCTGTTTCCTTGTGGCATGCAGCCCTCTTCTGATGTTATTAATTAGGTAATTTATGAGAGTCTTTATACAATAAGAAACAATACCCCGCCAGAGATGAATCAATAGATGTGTTGCAGGTCACAAACAATTCATGCAGCATTCTATTTGTATTATTTATTATTCTCTTTGCTGTGACATCTGACAAAAACAACTTAAGGAAACAAGGTTTATTTTGGCACAAACTATTAGGGAATAGTCCATCATGAAGGAGAAATAATGTAGCCAGGAGCCTGAGGCAGTTATTCACACTGTGGCCCCAGGTAGGAAGCATAGAAAGATGAATGGTGGTACTCAGCGAATTTTCTTTCTTTCTTTTTTTTTTCTGGGTCGCTCAGTTTATTGGGGAAACAGGTACTGAGCGTGGCGAGCGCTGGCGGGGGAGCCCTGGGGCAGAACTCCCACTGGACCTTGATGGCGAGCATCCAGTTCCTGACGCTGACGTACAGCGTCTGACAGGCGGAGGTGCAGACGAGCGCCTGGCGGGGGCGGGCCCGCGCTGGGGGCGGGGCGGGGAGGCGGGGCCGCGCCGCTGGCGCCCGCTTCACTTGCCCGCCTTCTGCGCCTTCTGCGTGGACTTGGTGACTGCCTGCTCCGCTCTTCTTCTCCACGTTCTTGATGACGCTCACGGCCACGGTCTGCCGCATGTCGCGCACAGCAAAGCGGCTCAGAGGCGGGTACTGCGAGAAGCTCTCCACACACATGGGCTTCCCGGGGACCATCTCCACAATGGCTGCATCACCAGACTTCAAGGACTTGGGGTTGTCCTTGAGCTTCTTTCCAGAACGCCAGTCTATCTTCTCCTTCAGCTCTGCAAACTTGCAGGCGATGTGGGCCGTGTGGCAGTCAATGACGGGCGAATAGCCAGCGCTGATCTGCCCAGGGTGGTGCCCAGGATGATGACCTGGTAGGTAAACTGTGCATCCTCTTTCGGTGGATCAGACTTGCTGTCCCCACACACATTGCCCCTGCGGATGTCCTTGACAGACACATTCTTCACATTGAAGCCAACATTGTCTCCAGGCAGGGCCTCACTGAGTGCCTCATGGTGCATTTCCACCGACTTCACCTCTGTGGTGATGTTCACTGGTGCAAATGTCAACACCATACCAGGCCGAAGGATGCCAGTCTCCACTCGGCCCACGGGCACTGTCCCAATGCCGCCAATCTTGTAGACATCCTGCAGTGGCAGGTGCAGGGGCTTGTCAGTGGGACGTGTGGGGGGCAAGATGGTGTCCAGAGCCTCAAACAGGGACACACCGCTCGCATTCCCTTCCTTGCGTTCTACTTTCCAGCCCTTGAACCACGGCATATCGGGAGAGGGTTCCAGCATGTTGTCTCCATGCCAGCCAGAGATGGGCACAAAGGGCACCGTGGCTGGGTGGTAGCCGATTTTCTTGATGTAGGCGCTGACTTCCTTGACAATCTCATCGTAGGGCTTCTTGCTGTAGGCGGGCTCCGTGGAGTCCATCTTGTTGACGCCCACGATAAGCTGCTTCACGCCCAGTGTGTAGGCCAGCAGTGCATGCTCCCGGGTCTGCCCATTCTTGGAGATGCCAGCCTCAAACTCACCCACACCGGCTGCCACAATCAGCACTGCACAGTCCGCCTGCCCAGAGGGTGGGATGCAATAAGCCCCCATC
>PVHP010016012.1:0-36538 GCA_004024765.1 Zapus hudsonius | reverse complement strand
AAGGAAGGAAGGAAGGAAAGGAAGGAAGGAAGGAAGGAAGGAAGGAAGGAAGGAAAGAAAGAAAGAAAGAAAGAAAGAAAGAAAGAAAGAAAGAAAGAAAGAAAGAGAAACAGAGAAAGAAAGAAAGAAAAAGGATGGATGGATGGATGGATGGAAGAAATCAAAAAAGAAAAGAGTGAGAAAAGGAAGGGAAGAGAAAAGAAGGAAGGGGAGGAAATAAAAAAGGAAGGGAGGACAGAGAAAGGAAGAGAAGGGAGGGGAGGGATAAAAAGAGAAAAAGGAAGAGAGCAAGAGTGGGAGAGAGACAGAGGAGGAGGAAAGAGAGGGAAGAAGAGGAGGAAGCAGATGGCTTAGCGGATAAAATCACCTGCCTGAATATTCTAACAGAGATGTGCACCTCAGGGACATGTAGTAAGATGGAGAGGCTAGCAGGGCTTCCTTCCTGGGGGAGCCGGGCAGCCAGGCAGAAGGGAAGTTCTGAGAAGACTGTCCCTCCATGGGAACACATCCCTGGCAGCCTAGCCCAGCGCTGAAAGTCCCGGTGTCCAGTGTTCATTGGAATCATGAGAACTTCATGCTCTAGCCTTGGCTGGAGGGCTTGTGCCCCAACATGCTCAATCTGTTTCAGCAACACAGCCCAGGAGACCACGAAGCTGAAAACAATGAAACAGGGAGAAAATGTGAAAGTGATTTAGACCACTCCACAATCTCATAGCTGAATCACATTATTTTGAGGGGAAAAAAATCAAGTTACAAAGTGTATGTTTCCATTTACATACAGTTTATGAAAGAACAAAACTTACCCATAGCCTTCCATATTGGATAACTATTGTCTTTAGAGAAATAACTCTCTGGATCCACAGCAGAACTGTTGGAGATGCTGTTCTTTTAAGCCAGTGCTGGTAAAATCTGAAACTCGCTGTAGGAAATTGTTATACCTATACATTTGAGATTTGTATCTCCTATAAGTATGATGCACTCTAACAAAATGAATTGAAAATGAGATGAAAAAATATTCAATAGTTCCCAACTTAAACACGAATATATATTTAAGAGTTGCAACATTCACTGAAGGAATAACCCCACATTCACCTTGATAAATAGATTAATTTCAGAAAAACGGTTTATTCAAGTTGGACTTCATCTCCACGATTCTAGGCTGTCTTTCACTAATTTAAATCTACAGATGTAAATCATTTTTACAGGTAGAAATTAAAGTCTTTCTGGGGCTGAAGCTCAGCAGTGGAGCAGTAGTCTAGCGAACATGTGGCTTGGGGTTTTAACTCCAGCACTGAAAACTGTTTTAAAGGATATCTTGCAAACTAAAGAAAATATATTATTTTTAAATAAAGTTATTTTTAAATATCTGAAAAAAATAGTTGAATATTTATTTTATATCACAGACTAAATAGGCTATATTCCCCTTAAAAAATGTAAGTTAAATTCCAAAAGTAATCATTTCAAAAGATAGATAGAACTATATACTCAAAATGTAAAAACATGATACTTTATGGGGAAAAAAAGATGATCAGGATGATGTGCTTAAGTGAACACTGAAAAATATTTTTGAAATCCAAGAATAATAACAAATTATATTAAGTTTAAATAGTAAATTAAAATTTTAATAAATAAGATAAAATTGAATATTTTCAATAATGTGAACATATTTTAATGCACTGAGTTGATCACAATAAAAATAGAAGTAACTGTAAAGTGTATATTTCAAAATAGTGTTTTGCTTTAATAATAATTCAATTATTTAATTTATAATAACTAAGCAATCACTTATGCTAATTTTTCAAAGTTCATATTTCAAATAATAGTATATTGCTATAAGAACCTTTCAGTGCTAATGAAATTAAATTGTGCTCCAAGCCTAAAAATTATTTCAGAAACCTTTGTATTGATAACAAAAATATGTTCCATGTTCAGTCTCAGAGCCTATTGCAGTTAGCTTCTTAGTTGCTGCACAGAAAGAACCCAAACAAAAGCAGCTTGTGGAGGAATGGGTTTATTTGGCTTATGGACTCGAGGGGAGACTCCATCCTGGCAGGGAAAACGATGGCATGAGCAGAGGGGTGGACATCACCTCTGCCACAGCACTGCAAACAGCGGCAGGAAGGTGTGCCAAATACTGGCAAGGGGAAGCTGGCTTATAACCCCATAAACCCACCCCCAACAACACAGCTTCATCGAGGTTGTAAAACCCAAACTGCCATCAGCTGAGGATTGATCTATCAGAACACATTCATTTGTTTGTGGGGGGACACCTGGATCAAACCATAACAGAGCCATACTCTAAATTGTACTATAAGAAAAACACAAAACATAGCAATATATTTAAATGTAGTGTCTCAACAAATGTTTTAAAGGGGGAAAATATAACATTTCTATCAAGTAACAGAAGAAAAATCCATACTCACTTATTGTCATTCATCAAATGCATTATAGTGTTCAAGACCATTTAGTGAAACCTCATGTTCAAGCAAATATTGTAGTTTAAATAAAAGATACAATAATATATTTGTAGATGGTAGGTAATGGCAATTCTCTAAACATACATAATAAATAGTATGGCATTTATCTCACTTGCTAACTGCATTATTCTTTACAAATCTCTCATCCTTTTTCTATAGAAAGTTTTCAATATGACAATGCTTCTCTCTAGGGAGTGGAATTATCAAGGCTTTAATCTCCTTTTATGCCATTTTATTACCCAACATTTCCTTGGGAGCATTTATCCCTTTAGAATCAGAAAACAAATGTTTGGTTATTGTCATGGAAATGAATTATTTACACCCACACCTTGTATGTCTGTGCATAAGGCAAAGAATTCAGGCTCATGCTAGAACAATATGAATTATTGAATGAAATGCTAAAACATATGAACAATATGATCAGTTTGGTGTTTTATATAAATCTAGCTTCCTAGACTTTAGTGACATTATTTCTCAATTGTAGTAAAAAATAAGTTAGCCTTAAAACTTCTAACATTTCTTCAAAAGTCAGATTGGGAGAGAGCTAAAGTGCTTGCTGCAGAAGCCTGAGAACCTGAGTGCAGAAGGTCAGACATAGTGGCAGAGGTAGAGAATCCTTACCACTGGCTGACCTGATCAGCAAGTTCTAGGTTCATGAGAGACCCCGTCCCAAAGAAGATGATGGAGAGTGACTGAGAAGACTCCGGACATCAAATCTGGCAGACACATGCACACACAAACAAGCATGAGCATATAGCACATACACACACCAAACATACACATACAAAAAAAAAGTATTCAAATAAATCTTTACACTTTCCAAGTCTAATTGGTAAATGTTTCTCAAAAGCTAATTTTATGGAGATTTTTGTTGTTAAACCCTGACAAAAGAATGAATTAATATTAATGTTTCAAATACACAAATATCTAAAGTACCTTTTAAAATATTTATTTATTTGAGAGAAAGAGAGAAAGTGACACAGAGAGAGAATGGGCACACCAGGGCCTCCATCCACTGAAAACAAACTCCAAACACCTGTGCCACCTTGTATATCTGGCTTTATGTGGGTACTGTGGAATCAAATTCCAGTGCTTAAATATCTTAACCTCTAAGCCATCTCTCTAGCCCTAAAGTATTTTTAGTTATTGAAAAAATTTAAAGTTTTATGTAAATTACTAGCTTTTAAAATTATGGCAATCATTGAACACTTTATTAAGTAGAAACTTTGTAGGAATACATCATGTGTTGGCACCATCATTCCCCTCCTTCCTCCTCCCACTCCACAGAAGGATTGCTGGTATTCACCAAGGAATTGGGGGTTCTGAGTTGTGAGAGCAGCAGTCAGTCACTGAGGGGGATGACTCTGTATATTCCCTCCCACCCTGTGGCTATTACTTACTTTCTGCCCCCCTAAATCTGCAAAATTTCCTGAGCCTTGGTGGGTGTGTTTCAGGCATAATTTAATGTTGAGCTCTCAGTAGCTTCTGGATTTTTGCTTTGGAACAGTTTGAGGATCTTCAGTGTCTGTCTCCATCACCCTGGTGCAGGTTGTCAGGCTCACTGTGGAAGCAGCACTCTTGCTCATCTCACCAATTATTCTGTGGTTTTATCTTGGCCTTAGCTGATGTGTGAAGGATGGTTCATCTGCCAGGGAGTCAGCTATCTATTGTTGTCCTCTTGATAGATTTGGTTGTCCTAAGTTCTCTCTCCTTTCTTGAAAAGGAAAACAGATTCACAATGAGTGAAATCAGTATAGGCTAATGGATAAGAATTGCTAATTTAGAGAGATTTTGATGGGTGTAGACTCACATTTGGATAAAGACTCAAGAGAGCTAATCCTTTGAGATCTTTGATCTCCATAAGACTCTAACTTCGTCCCCAATTCCAGCTATGAGTTTCTTTCCACTAAGTGGATCTTTTAGCCAATCAGAGAGCCATTGGTTACCCACCTAGGCTGTGTACCAGTATTCCACAGACGTGTACATCCTGTCAGGCTGGTTGTTTTCATATAGCTGCATTCCCATCTTGTTCACAACTTTGTTGGTCATTTTCCCTCAGAAGTTCATGTAGCACTTCTCAGCACTATACAGGCTAACCATCTGGAAAATGGCTTTCGTCTAGATTCAGATGCATCTCCAATGCTTTGTATTGGCAGCATTGTGGTATATTTAGCAATAGGTTCTTACTTTTTACCTCAGAGGGGTAACCATATGCTTTGACAGAAGCCTGTCTTGTTTTGGAGGCCTCATAGGTCTCTAAGATCAATAGCTCAATGTGGGTTGTAACCAATTGCTTGTACAAGGAGTTGCAAGCAAAAAACAAAAGTTTTAGGGTCCCTAAGAGTTACAGATGGGAGGAAATAATTAAGATCAAAGCAGAAATTACTGAATTGGAAACTAAAAACATATTTAATAAAATTTACAAAACAAAGAGCTGGTTCTTTGAAACAATAAACAAGATAGATTAAACCCCTGGCCAATTGGAACAAATAAAAAGAGAGAAGTCTCAAATTAACAAAATTGGAAATGAAAAAGGGAGAGGTCACAACAGACATCAATGAAATTGGAAGAATCATGAGGATATATTTCTGAAACTCCTACTCTACAAAATTGGATAACCTGGAAAAAAACAGGATGAATTCCTAGACATATACCACCTAACAAGACACAATCCAGAGCAGATAAATCTTAAACAAATCTATTATACCTATCAGGATCGGAAAAGGTAATCAAAAGCCTTGACAAAAGGAAAAGTTCATGACCTGATGGATTCTCAGCCAAATTCTACCAAACGGAACTGTAAGCACCTTTGCTCAAGCTTTTTCACATAATTGGAACAGGGAATGCTCCCTGACTCATTTGATGAAGCTAGCATCACTTAGAGCATCACCAAAACCGGACAGATATAACAATAAAAGAAAACCATAGGCCTATATCCCTGATGAACTTAGATGGTAAAATGCTGAACAAAAACCTCACAAACCTAATTTAATAATACATAAAAAGCATTATCCAAAACAATCAATCAGGTTTCATCCCAGGGATGCAGGGACGGTTCAACATACAGACATTGATTAATGTAATCCACAACATAAATAAGCTTAAACACAAGAACCACGTGATCATGTTTATTGATACAGAGAAGACCTTTGACAAAATACACATCACTTTATCATCAAAAAACTGGAGAAACTAGGCACTAAGGTTTAATATCTCAACATAATAAAGGCTACATACAAAGCAGCTGAAATCCAAATCAATCTAAATGGGGAAAGACTCAGGAGTTTCCAGTAAGATGGGGAACAAGAGTGGGTCTCACTCTCACCACTGCTCTCATCACAGTGCTATAAATCCTAACCTAAAAATATGACAGGAGAAAGATATAAAAGGAATACAAATTGGAACAGAAGAAGTCAAACCAGCCCTATTTTCAGATGACATGATCCTATACATAATTGACCAGAAAGACTCTGCAGAAACCCCTAAAAGTGATGAATTCCTTCAGCAAAGTGGTAGTGTAAAAAATGAACACACAAAAATCAGTGGCCTTCCTAAATGCAAAAGACAAATATAAGAGAGAAAGAAGTCAGGGAGGCTGTCTCACTTTCCATAGCCACACACCCAAAAAAATCAAATACCTTGGAATGTCATTAACCAAGAATGTGACCTTTATAATGAAACATAAAAACACTTAAGAAAGAAATTGAGGAGGATGTGAAAAGATGGAAATACCTTTCATGTTCCTAGATAGATAAAATTAATATTGTGAAAATGGAAATTTTACCAAAAGCAATATACAGATTCAAAGCAATACCAATAAAAATCCCAGCACCATTCTTCACAGAGATAGAAACATCAATCTCAAAGTTCATATTGAATGGCAGAAGGCCTCAGATATCCAAAAATCTCCTTTCTGATCTTTTCAAACATAGTTCCATATTATAAACTTGTAGTATCTAATCATCTTGTCTTTTCTTTCTCCAAGACAAAATGAAGTCCTACTCTGGTGATCTGGAGTAAATGAAAGACTTTCTCTTAAATCCTTACCCTTTTCTATTAACCATGGCTCTCCAGAAGAAGAAACCCAATAGAATCAATGCACATCACAAAGGGATTTGTTAGATTCACTGACAGGATACAGGCTGGGTAGTGCAACACTTGCAATCTTGACAGCAGGCTGGAGAAGCTGGGAACCCTGTAGCTGCTCAGTCTGTGTGAGTGGATGCCTCAGCTGTCCTATTCTGGTACTGAAGGCCTTGAGGATTCCTGCAGAGCTGTTGATTTTCAGTTCACGTTAGGGGGCTGAAGAAGCTGGGTTCAATGTCAGTGAAGGATGACAGCCTAGGTAGATGCAGTCACCAGCAAGGGAGCAACGGTGGACAGAACAATGCCCTGCTTCCTCCTCAGACAGTTTGTGTTAGAGACAACTGTCAGGTATGAATATGCTGACAGTAGGCTTGGCATGCTAAAGCACCTGAGTCAAGAATGTTTAAGATGGCAGAGCCAGATAAACATGTATGTAGATGCAAGTAGAGGAATACAGCTGCCCCTACCTCCAATTGGATAAATGATTCCTAACCAAGGGACACCATGCTGTTTACCTTCCTAAGAAACAAATCAGTTATCTTAAAAACCACATGCCATAAAATCAAGGAAGTTCTCTCAGACAGTTTGAGTTATGTCAAGTTCATTAATTGTGACATATGTGTAAGCTATTTGTGATACATGTGTAAGCCCAAAATAATGCTATGGGCCAAAATTTTGGGCTTCTGATCCTTTGGGACAGAGAACCCCCTGCTTCTCCCACTTTCAAAATTAGCCAAAATGTCATTTGTTCAAGCCTAGTAGCTTACCATCCAGGCTCATCAACTTCTGCAAAGGAAAGCAAAACCAAATCTTTAATGAGCCTTGCCAAGTCACTTTGTTTATGTAAGCACCAATTCCAGAAGCCTAACCAGTTCAAACAGGATGGAATATCATGCACACTTGAATCAGGTATCTCTGAGGGGTTCCTTTTCATAACAGCAGGCACAGCCCCAGGTTAATAATTGTTGCTTAGGCCTGGTCATTTGCTGTCCTTATATTTAGTTCTGTGATGAACCACGTTGAGTTTTCCTTTGGTTTTGGTGCAAGATGTAATCTAATTTCATTATATTCAACACGAATATCCAGTTGTCTTAGTACAATTATTTGAAAATCCCACCTTGACCCCCATGTAACAGTCTTAAAATGTATCAAAAATCAGTGAAACATCAAAAGAAGTCTCAGGTCCATTTAAGATTAAATGTCTTCCTTTGGTTGTACCAGGAAGTCTCAGAGTCGCTTTGCCTTGAAACCAGGATGTCTGAGTGTTCCGTGTATACTCTGTTTTAGTCATTTTTGGTCCCCCAGAGCGCAGATCCATTTCAAGATCAATTCGTTAGTTTGTGTAAAGAACCCAGTCTGAGATGGGAGTTATATTGATTGAAGAAATATTTCTATTTTCACTGCATTGTATCTTCTGTCATTAAAAACTTTACAGCTTCTTGGTATGTTTCCACCATTAAGTTTATTTCATTCTTTTTAATGAGAAATTTTGACTTTTTACTCAGAATGTTCATTGGAAATAAATAGAAATGCAATTTTTTTTAAAATACTATTCCATGTTGACAAGTGCTAAACTTGCTTTTTAGTTCTAATTAGATTTTAGGTGGCATTTGTAGTATCTTCTGTGTATATTACATCAGTTACAAAGATCATTTTACTTTTACTCACATATCTGTTGTTTATTAATTTTTTATGATGTAAACCACATATAGAACCTCTACAATGCCATGGAGAGTGGACGTCTTTCTCTTATTGTTAATCTGACAAGAAATTTTTTTAACATTTCATCTATATTCCTATCATAGATGCCTTTGATCAACTTAACAGAAAATTCCATTACCAGATACAGAATAATTTTTATTAGGTGAAGTTATTGCCTTTTGTCTGTATCTAATAAAAACTATTATGTGACTGTCATGGTTTGATCCAGGTGTCCCCCAAGAACAAATGAATGTGTTCTGATAGATCAATCCTCAGCTGATGGCAGTTTGGGTTTTACAACCTCGATGAAGCTGTGTTGTTGGGGGCGGGCTTATGGGGTTATAAGCCAGCTCCCCCTTGCAAGTATTTGGCACACCTTCCTGCCGCTGTTTCCAGTGCTGTGGCTGAGGTGATGTCCAGCCCTCTGCTCATGCCATCGTTTTCCCTGCCAGGATGGAGTCTCCACTTGAGTCCATAAGCCAAATAAACCCATTCCTCCACAAGCTGCTTTTGCTGGGGTTCTTTCTGTACAGCAACTAGAAAGGTGACTACAATAGTGCCTATTGTCATTTTTTTCTGTTCATGTGCTGTGTTACATTCATTCCACCAACTATGTATTCCTAATATTTTATTTGGTCATAGTATTAGACCATTTACTGATTCAGTTTGCTAATATTTCCTTGGTGATCTTAACATCTATGTTCCAAAAGATATGTGCTTATAGTCTTATTTCCATGTAATATCTTTGTTTCTGATATGATGCTAATAGTGGCCTCAAGTAGAAAACTGAAAGATGTTTATTTTATTTATTTTCTTTTGATAAGCATAAAT
Organism: Zapus hudsonius; assembly: GCA_004024765.1. NCBI lineage: Eukaryota > Metazoa > Chordata > Mammalia > Rodentia > Dipodidae > Zapus > Zapus hudsonius. The sequence continues at coordinate 27,443 of PVHP010016012.1, read as the reverse complement.
GAAAGGGGTAATTGGGATCTCACTCTGGGCTCCTCTCTGCTCCCCGGTCCTTATGTTCTCTGATGAATGCATTCTCACAAAATATAGAGTGTGTGGAAGACAGGCAAAGTTTATTACTAAGTAACCTGAGGGTCTCTCATGTGTGAGAGCAGGCTATGACCAAAGGGCCTCTCTGGAGAAGCTCGCTTCTGAAGTGATAATGTACAATGCATAAAAGAACTATCGTGCCAACCTCCATGTTAAAGTAGGCTTTATACTATTTTCTAAAGTCTGTGGAATGGACAGCTTTCTGGGGAGATATTTTTCTGTGGTTGACAGGCCCATCTGAATGCTTCAGAAAGAGCCAAGGGCACACATTTGTTCTCTCCCTGGAAGCCTCCTGCCGGATACAAATCTTGCTGACATGCTAGAGATTCACATCTCTACCCAGGAACATAATAAGCCTCGGATCTTATTCTTTTGACCAAAGATTCTGTAATTAGTTAGATTAAAAAGAAAAAAAGAAAGAAAACAACAACAAAAAGATAATTTAAATAAGAAAAATAACCTGTAAAATAGTAAATCTTTCCTAGGAGGAGAAAGTCTTACCTCAGTGGTCCTATAGGATCCTGCTGCCTGCACAGGTCTCCCTGTCAAATGGTGTTTCATCTTCAGGCTTAAGAAGGGGCGATGGGGATGTTTTCTCCCTCTTTCACATGGTATTCCAAGTTCTAAGGAGAGGCAAATTTGATTCCTTCACTTTCTTATAATTAATATATTAAAAGGGACATAGGAGGTAGGGTCTGAAGTGGATTGTGAGGGAGATGTCTATCCTTATGGCCTTCCAGCCTATTTTCTAATTATCTACTTAAAATTAATGATATATTGTATAGGCCTTTGGGAGTAGTTTAGAAACCAGTGCAATCATTTTCTTGTCTACAAATTTGTATGTCCAATTAGTGTTTGTGGATTTTGTTTGGCTGTAAAGCTATTTAATCAAAGCCAAGCTGAGATTGACATGAAAGGCTGCCGTCTGTTTTCCATGTTCTTGTCCTCCAGAAAAAGATTTGTACCAAGGGCACATGGACAAGTATAAAAATAGAGACTTTATTTTTTTCAAGAGAGAAAGGCACTCTGGAGAATGAAGCAGGTCACTGTGTTTAGAAAGGTTAGCAACTACTGGTTCCCAGGTGGCTTGGTGAGCCTCTCTAGGTCATTTATTCAGATCCGCATTCTCTCCCCCAGCCCCACTTCTAGATCTCGGGCTTTCCTTTTGCATTGTGACCTTGACATGCCGCCCTGCTGGGAAGTGTTTCCAGTCTGGTTTTGCTTTGGGTTTCTTTCACACATTAACCTTGATGCCTCATGCTCGATGATCTTCTCTCCTGGAACATTACTGCCTTCTCTTTTCTATGTCTTCACTATGCTTTTCTTAATATTAAGATGATTTGATTTCCTTTCAATATCATTATGTAATTGTGGTGATTTGAATGCAATGTCCCTATATCCTCAGGTATTTTTGATTAAGTAGAGCATTTGAAAGTTGGAGCCCTGCTGGAGGAAGTATGACACCAGGAATGAACCTTCTGGTGAAGTCCATCCCATAGGTGATTGATTGACCTCTGGCTGGGCTCTTTGGTCTTTTTGTGGAGATATATGATGTGAGCCAGGTTCTTCCACCATGCTGAAGCTTCTCAAGGAATCTGTAAACTTGAAATAAACCCTTCCTTCCACAAGCAGATTCTGGTCAGGTGTTTGTCCCGGGAACAAGAAGGCAACTGCAATATTAGTTTTATTTTCATATATTCTTTCTACAAATATGATATTTGCATTATGTCATTTACAGGTTCTGAGGATTAGAAGACATGGTATCCTTTGCAAGGGTTACCAGAGAGTTGTTATTGTAACATCAGTAGTAATGTTTCTTCTATCCTTTCTGATGATTTTGAGTTTTTCTTTCATTGAGACAAAATAGTATTAATTTCTTTTCATCTTTTAAAGGAAACAAATTTGGTATAACTGATTTTTTCTATTGTTTTATTTTATTAATTTCCTCTATGGTTTTCATTATTTAAATTTTTCTTACTTTTCATTGTCTTGAGGCAAAAGCTTGGAACAATGTTTTGTTTCCTTCTTTTTAATATAGACATTAGAAGATTCAAATTGAATAGAATATCTATATTATACTATTACATCCTTCTGAGATGAAAATCTACCTTACTAACCTGAGTTTAGAGTCCCCATAAGAAAAGTGTTGTTCTGGGAATGTAGCATTTCAATCAACTTTCTTGAGAAGGGAAATGCACAAAGTAGTATACAATCATGACAAAATTATAGAAAAGGAACATGGCAGCATTCCAGAAATTTAGAGCTTAATGGAAAAGAGGATTCTTTTTCTGCAATAATACTTAAAAATGACTATAAACAAATAAATGGTAAACAGATCCATATTGGGTAGAGCTAAGTTAAAATACAGAAGCATGGGCATATTAGTAAAAATTATCAGCCAGGCCTAGGGGCTCAGATCAGCGATTCCAAGTACTTATGAACTGTGGCCAGAAGATCACAGGTTGTACAAGATCTTCTGAAAACTCTGGATCGAGTTCAAGGCCAACCTGAGCAAGTTAGGTCTCAAATAAAAAGAAAGTGTTAGGAAAACATGTTAGGGATAATACACATGCTTAATATGTGTGAGGCTGTGTTCAAGGCACAGTGCAGTTGTCCGTTTTATTCCTGTCCATTCTTTTATCTCCTCCATGAAAAATTAGGCACATGAGTGACAAAGAATGGGTAAAGCAGAGGCTTATTGAGGAAAAATGCAAAATGCCCCAGAGTGATAGGACATTCATGATTAGGCTTTTAGCTGCCATCCAAACAGACAGGGGAAAGGGAAAGCCGTACTTTAAGAGGTAGAATTCAGAGAAGCAGGTTCAGCCCAGACCATATGCAAGTGACTGGAACTGAGTTGAGTGTCTAGGAGGGAAAGAAAAAGGGTGTTAAATATGTTATTCGCATTGTAGGGATGGGGATAATAAATCAAGAGGCTAACTCTTGCTCTCACATCCTTGGATTGTCTGTCAGTTATGCCAGGCTCCATGAGAGTAAGTGTCAAGGGAGGTAATCTAGTCTCCACCCAGGGCCAATGGACTTGGTTTCTTTGCCCAATAAAAAGGAAGTAGCATTTCTCTCAATGGGCCTAAACAAAAACTCTGATATCTCTACCTTCATCCCTTTATTTGGCATTTTACATCCTATGAATGGAACATAGGTTGTTTTCCTAATTGATGTTATCAGGAAGACAGGGTTGGGGTTAATCCTTCTTTCCATGACTAGCAAGCTTGCTAATGCCTGCCTACCTACAGCACTATCACAAAAGATAAAAGTAATTAGGGCTGGAGAGATGGTTTAGCGGTTAAGGCACTTGCCTCCAGTGCCTAAGGCCCCCAGTTCAATTCCCCAGAACCAACATAAGCCAGACCCACAAGGTGGTGGCCCTGGTGTTCTCTCTCTCTCTCTCTGTCTCTCTCTCTCTCTCTTTCTCTCTCTCTCTGTATCTATCTGCTTAATAAAGAAAAAAAATTAAATCCTTAAAAAGATAAAATTAATTATAAAAATTATAAAGTTGCTATGCAAATTAAAATATATGCATTTAGATATATAGCATCATTAAAATAGCTTAGGGCCTGGGAAGATAGCTCAAGGCAAAGAACATTTGTCATGCAAACATGAGGACCTGAGTTCAATGCATAGCACCCACTTAAAATTCTGGTCATGGCTCCCCATAAATGCTACCACAGTCCTGAGGTGTAAGGAGATAGGAGAATTGCTGGGGCTCCCTGGTCAGCCATCCTGACCAAAAATGGCTCCACCAGGTTAAGAGTGAGACTTCATTTCACAGAAACCAAGCAGAGGAGTGAAAGGAAGAGACACCCGCCATTCAACTCTGCCCTCAGCACACATTACATGCTGGGCTCCCACATCTGCACACATGTGCACACACTCCACATGCAGACCACAATATACATCCCAAAGACATAACCTCCATTTTGTATTCTCATAGAGAATTAAGAGTCTGGTCACAAAATTAATATTTGCAGTAATCAATCAACTGCTAGCTTTTTCATGTAAAATCTTGGTTTGAAATGGCGTGCAGATGGAAAAACTCAATACCAGGTGAGTAGAACTGTGTAATAAGCTAAAGAGAGAAATGAGAAATCATGTGAGAAGGCAAAATGAATCATGGTTTAACCAGCCAGGGAAAGACCATTTTTACAATGCAGCTTGGGCCTGACAGGGGCTCTTTTTCTCTCAGAGGAGTAGCCTTTAGAAATGCACTGAAGTTTAAGACACCATCTCTCATCCTTATTACTTATTTTACCTTCACTTCTCGCCACCGTCACACATGTATCAGCAGGCACAGAATGACATATCCTTCCTGGGCAGCAGGGCAAGGATCACTGAAGGACATTCAATAAATTCACAGAGCTTTACATACTATGAGAGAGAGCCACAGCTATGAACCTCAATTTAAAATCCTTAAGACCTGGGCTGGGTAGATGGCTCAATGGCTAATTGCTTGTTACACAAGGTAGAGGACTCAAGTTCAATTCCCCAGACCTTCTGTAAAAAAGCTGGAATTCCTGGTGGGTTCCTGCTCTCCCAGCATGAAGATGGAGGATGGAGACAGATGAATTTTCTGAGCAGCAGAGCAAGTTTCTGGAGAGTGAAAAACATCCTCAAATGGGGTGAAATAATCTTGTAAATCTAGAGAAGGCAAGAAGTGTACAGATAAGGAAACCTTTATGTGATCAGTATTATAAATTCTTAATCACACACCAAGAAGACATTTAAATGGCCATGGATGTGTTAGGGCTTAAAATAGTCACTGATTTTGCTAGGGGTCCAGCTAAACTTTGAACCCATGTTCTTGTTTTTCATTGAGAAGGAACAAGTCAGGGCAGGATTCTGATCTGATTCCTTCCCAGAAAGCATTCCAGGATTGGAACATTTCCCTAGGATTGGAAAGAGGCCACTGACTGAAGGTAAGACTGTGAGCACACACTAGCATGGGGGCTACTCATTTATTTATTTCTTTTTCTTGAGATGTATATTTTTTCATTGACATTCACAGTATTTCATTTCCAAAGTCTACAAGACGACTTCCTATATGATGGTGGCATCTCTGGAACTGTAGACAGACTGTTCAGTGATGGTCTGAACTGTTCTGAGATTAATTCACTTAATATGATTATTTCCAGTTGTGTCTATTTTCCTGTAAATGACATAATTTCAACATTATGGTATGTATACACATGCTGAGAATTTCTCAGTCATAAATATGAACCTTATTTCTAAAATATATAGATAAGTAAAATTCTTAGACAGTTATTAAAATGAGTTAATACATGATCATTGGATTTGCTGTTGATTTCTAACTAGACTGAGGAACAAATCTATGGTCAATGAGTCTCATGAATATAGATATATATTCCACATCTGACTTTCTTGTGGTATCGAGAGGCTATAAGTTTGGATCAGATTAATAAATCTGTCCATTATTGGCAGCTAAGTAAGGGGTAAATTGTGTGTATGTGGCCTTGCCTACATTGTGTATATGTGTGACTTTAATTATCTGCTATAATGGATTATATTTTTATGACAGACAAATCTCAACAGTGTCCCCATGGTTCTCTGAACAATAGGACATGGTAATCACAGTGGTCACTAATATGAGCTGTTAAAAGTATAGTAGGGAAAAATGTTGGTTTAGGAACTCATAAAGATAAGGTTTCTATTTTCAAAAAAAATCAACCCACAATTCTCTCTTAAAGGAAGAGTGGTTTGTTCAAGAAGAATTAAATGCAGTAATGGTGAAATCTGTAGTATTTCCAACAAATAGTGTAAGTCATGATGGATGATCATTTCACTTGCCTTGGTTTAACTTCCATAATCCTAAAAGGAAGCTAAGCAATGAGTTCTGTTTTGGCAAAGTACATTCTTTCTCAGTGAGCTCATTCACTGGTGTGAAGATAAAGTGGAGAAAAGGGAGGCTAAGGAAAGCTGCCAAACACGCCAAATGGTCAGCACCCCTCAAAAACACTGCATGCGTGATATCATTCATTAGTATCCATGTGTATTTCTCACACAGCAGGGATTACATATCTGACTGGATTAATTTAACCACTGCCTGAATTTGATTTTAATATGCAATTGCTTTTCTTGAAGGAAACAAATCCATCCTTAAGAAATTAATCTTTCTTATGACTTTATTATTGTTTGTGTTTATTGAAGATATTATTTGATTAAAAAGGTAACCCTCTGTTGTTTCTTAGTAACCATGATCTTGAGACATGAAACCTACTTTAAGCTTTGAATTTGCTATAAAGGGAAGATACCAGTCTTAGAAAAAGTAAAAAAAAAAAATGATAGATGCCATAGGCTTTCTAGAAAAGCACAAGGGTTTGATATTTTGACTTTCTGAAAAATAAATTGCACTATGTACTTTGCTGTGTTCTATATTCCATAATTCAGTTGACTATTATACAAGTGGAAAATATTGTCAAAATTGAAGAACTGGTTTCCTTCTCTGTAAAGATAGAGCAGGCATCTGTTGTGAAGCTAAATGTTTTACAAACGGTATATGCATTGGAGAGGTCCTGAAGGCTTTTCAATTCCTCCACTGACCACAATATTTTCTTCTCCTCAGTGGAAACATTAATCAAACCCCTGAAATAAAGATATGGACTAAACCTCACTAGAGAATTTACTTCTTCCCTTTGTAAAGTTCTCACATGCATGAATCATTTAACAACACACTGAAGAGGTGTCTTTCATGCACTCATGCTACCCACAATGATGGGCTGTAAACACAGGTTATAATTTATGCCTTCAACAGAAAAGACAGTTGCAATGTCTACAAAACAGCAATGAATTGACGACTAGAGGGCCTTCCAGGAGGACAATGCCCAGAAAATGTATCAATATTCCCAAGATTCTTCTTCTCTGAAACATAACCACTTTATAAACCTTAGTACTTGCCCATATTATAGAGTAACAAAATAACACAACTGAATGAAATGATCAGGAACATTTGATTCAATTATTTTTAAAGTGATGGCATTTCATAATTATATTATGTATAAAATGGGAAGATCTTCAGATTCTTAATATACTAGTTTCTGATTTATCAAACTGAAATCAACTATGCTTAATAAAATTTTCTCCAAAGAATGTCCTAGAATTTGGAAACAGCAAAGAAGGACTTTGCTGTATCTCTTCATATGCTCATGGCAATATAGGTATGTGCACAGTTTCAAAGAAAAATTGTTTTCCCTTGGAAAACTGGTGAGGTGAGTGCTCTAAGCTCCCGTGTTCTAATTCTTATGTGTGCACAGTCTCTGAATCAATAATTTAACATGTTATATGGATAGCCAGGAACATATTTAGTATGCATGTCAAGTACTTTTAAAGGTAGATAGTAGGTTCCTTGAAAACTCTTTTTGTATATTTTGTAAAAAATTTACTGTATTTACTTAGCAAAGTAACTTGTACATGAAAAATGTGTAATGAGGGGCTTCAGAGATGGCTCGGTGGTCAAGGCACTCGCCTATAAAGCCAAATGACCTCAGTTTGATTCCCCAGTACCCATATAAGCCGAAGGCACAAGGTGACACATGCATCTGGAGTTCATTTGCAGTGGCCAGAGGCCCTGGTTAGCTCTTTCTCCCTCTCTCTCTACCTGCTTCTTTGTGTCTCAAATAAACAAACAAACAAATAAATAAATAAAACATTTAATCTTGTATTTAAAAAGAAAGTGAACTGACTATTTGTAGCCAGTAAGAGTCTATTTATAAGAGGAACCAAGAAATGGACATATTCGAAAAGTGTCATATTTTGACATGAATTAGCATCCTTTTGATGTTTCTGTTAAGAAGTGTGAATGAGTCATAAGCTAATGGCCATTTTTCATTCATAGCAGATGCTGTTTTAGAGCTGGGTCTTAGATACGAATCACAGGTGATCATCTCTTCATGCATGAGGATCATCCTCTTGGTAAAGCAAATGCCTATTGCAGAATGACTGTGTTATTTTTTTTCTAGTATTTACCTATTAATGCAGTACTATTTAACGGATAATTTTAAAAGGATAATTTTGACCTAAGATAAGTAAAGCTACATCAACGATTAGTTATGATTCTGTCTAAACTTATTTGCTAATCAAATGTATAGTAATAATTAAGCGAGAAAAGGAACAAATAATCTACAGATAAAGTAATAGAGAATGAAGGAGACTCACTTAGATCATAAACATGAAAAATCTACATTGAAGTATTTTTTCTGAATACTTCTCCCTCACATCTCCATAAAATTACACTTCCTCTCAAGAACAGTAACTGTGACTCATATCCAAGTTGGGATGCGTCTAATCAAGTGAATTTGAACAGAAAGGTGACAATCTTTCATCTGTAACCACTTCTGATTCTGTCACAATTACTGGCAAGATAAAGAAGCATAATTTAGATCTTTGATGTGCTTATTATTTTTAATTGTTCTGTTTTCACTTTTAGAACATTGGAAGCACGGAAATGCCTCCATTCCTCCCTTCGTTCTTTGCATTGATTTCTTAAAATTCACCTTTTCTGAACCCCCTGACCTCAGGGGAGGCCAGGTTGGGGACCAGCGCCCTGACCTCCTGCCCACCCTTATGTGCTCAGACCCCCTGACCCTAGGCAAGGCCAGGTGAGGGAGCTGCACCCTGGCTCCCCACCAGCTCTTGCCCCCCACAATCCCTCCCAGTGACCCCGGGGTTCCAGCCCAGGTAAGAAAGCCCTCCGCTTTGCTCCAGACTTTTCTGCCATCTATGAAAATGTTCCTGTTGCTCCAGAAACCCAAGCTTCATCAGACCAAACCTCACATCACCCTTGCTAAATGTTCAGCTTACTTTCTCAACTAACTAGCATGAGGTAATAATTAGTCCTTTTCAAAGCAGGATCCAAGCAAAATGTTTTGGGTAAAAAAAATTGATATCTTTCAGTGTTAAGAAGATGGTTTCTTAAAGGTTATTGCTTACAAAGCCTACTAGACAGAGTTCCCTTTTCCCAGCATCTATGTACAGCTGGACGTAAAGTGACATATGGACCTGGGATTCAAGTGTGTCTGTGACAAAGGCAGGTGGAGACAGGAGAATTCTGAAGCTCTGGGTGTGTCAGTGGGGCACAGGTAACTTCAGGTTGTCCTCTGACCTCCACAAGTGCACGCTGACACCTGCTGCACACCCATCATATATGCAGACACCCATATGCAAATAAACAAATACATAACTTTTAGATGATTGGCATCCCTCATCTGAATATGTTTTTGAATAATTATTCACAGTGAAAAGGATCTAAATTAATCATACATTTCCCCAAAAGTAAAATAGCAAATATTTTTTAAAATATTTTATTTATTCATTTTCAAGCAGAGAGATACAGAGAGAGAGAGAGAGAGAGAGAGAGAGAGAGAGAGAGAGAGAGAGAGAGAGAGAGGGAGAGAGAATGCACTAGGGCCACCACCTGTGGGTCTGGCTTATGTGGGTCCTAGGGAATTGAACCTGGGGCCTAAGGCACTGGAGGCAAGTGCTTTAACCACTGAGTCATCTCTCCAGCCTGCAAATATATTTATATTAATTATCTACTATTGACAAGTGATCTAAAAGAAAAAGAAAGGCACCATTTTATATTATTATTATTATTATTATTATTATTATTATTATGGTTTTTTGAGCTAGGATCTTGAGCTAGCCCAGGCTGACTTGAAATTCTCTATGTAGCCTATGTTGTCTCTGGCTAGCCTCAAACTCACATTGGTCTTCCTACCTCTGCCTGGGATTAAAGGTGTGCACCACCATGTCCGGCTCATCTTTGCTTTGATAATCACTCTGTGTTTGGTATTTATATCTTTTATCCTACTGAATCCTTGTTATTTTCTCAGGAGTGAGTTAATAGAAAGAGTAGGAATATGGAGTTGAGCTACAATCGAAGTTAAGATAATGACACAACCAAGGAAGACATCAGTCTGAGATTGAAGAAAACAGTAGCTGAAAATATCTGGAATCCGGGGAAGCATTCAGGCACCCAAGTAAAAGACGCTCAAAGAGTTCTTTCAGGAGCTATTACATTCACACTGTGAACTGCGTCAACACAAAGAACATTCTAATATCCACAAGAGAAAAGTGTCACATGAGGGAACTCCACTGGACGAAAGACAGATTGGTCAGAGAGTCTTAAGGGATAAGAAGGACAAGGATGGCATATTGAACTTCTGAGAAAAAATCACTACCAACAAAAACCATGACACTCAGCAGAAGGAGAAAGAAAACTTAGCCTGCCAAGTTCAAACTGAAGACACTCATATCGCCCCTGCACCACCCTGCAGCAGACATGTCAAGAGAGAGAAAGGACAGTGATGGCGTGCTAAAGCAGGTAGGAGCATGCAGCTGACCCCAGGCTGAGTGGGCAGCACTTCGATGCTTTCATTCAAATATCTAGAGAGAAATAATAAAATCTGATTTAGCCAATTCAGCTCATCACTGGGAGTCTTATCTAGAGAAGCAGGGGAAAGAATGAGGGAAACTAATCCTTGTTTGCAAATGAGATGCTCTCATACGTAGAAAACACTTGAAAAACAGACAAGTTAGAAGTAATACATGTGCTCAGCATAGTGACAGAATTCAGCATCAACACATAATGCCAATAACAAACTGGCTGAGAAAGAATCTTAAAAATTGATAACATGTGCAAGACAAAACACAATATAGGGGAGCAGGTTTAAAGAATTGAAAAAGCTCTACATTGAAAAACTGCACAGCACTAAGAAGTCACTTGCAGTGAATACAGAAAAGCAAAATGACTTCTGTTAATGTACTGGAAAGAATAATATTGTCAAAGTATGGTACGACCCAAAGAAATCTACATATTCAACAAAATCTTCCTTAAGATATTAGTACTATCCTTCACAGAGCTAGAGAAGGTCAAATGTTCACATGGATCCACAAAAGATAGAGAATCATAAAAATAAGTCTTAGCAAAAAGAATAAAGTTGAGGGTGTCCCAAGACCTAACTTGAAAATGTACCACTGAACTACAATAGTCAACATGTTACTGGCCTAATGATGGACACATAGAGCAATGAAATATAATAGAGATTTCAGAAATGAATTTACTTTTTTACAGATAACTAACTTTCAACATAGACATGAAGAGAATTTATTGGATAAGTTAAAATATTTTCAATAGTGAGGCTAGGAAACCTGAATATTCACCTGCAAAAAAAACCTCTTTCATTCTCTCCATCTCGTTCTCTTACTGTCTATTATAACTACATAAAATATAGTTCATTTTTAAAACAGGGACTGGGAGACACTGCAGTGGCTAAAGGGCTTGCTTGCAAAGCTTGCCAGCCCTTGTTGAATTTCCTAGTTCCCATGTAAGGGCAGATGCACTAATTGCTCATGAATCTGGTATTCATTTGCACCTATAAGAGGCCCTGAAGTGCCATATGCTCTCCCTCCTTCCCTCCCTTCCTTCTTTCCTTCATTCCTTCTTTGTTTTATTCCTTCCCCCTTCTCTTCATTCTTTCTTTCTGTAATAAATAAAATTATTTTAATTTTTAAAAAATCACAGTAAGTCAAGAAACTAAATAGAAAAATATCAGAGGGACAGACACTTCAAGGCAGCAGTGTACAAAGAATCTTTGTACAAAACTTCAAAGGCATGGGCATCAAAAACAAAATAGGCGAATAGAATTTTATCAAAGAAATTTTTACACAGTAAAGGAAATAGTCAACATCACCAGAGGATGCCCTACAGTGTGGGAAAGAATACTTGTCAAGTATTCACCGGACAAAGGATTAATATCTAGAATATATGAGGAACTCAAAAAACTAAACAGCAAATAATAATCTGATTAAGCATGGGAAATTACCTCATTAGATATTTTCTAATGAAGTACATATGAATTAACAGGAAGCATATTAAAACTATTTCACAAAATCTTTCAAGACTGAGGAAATAAAAAGTCAAATCACTATGAGCTGTTATCCTTTTATTAAAATACTACTATCAAAATGATACAGCACCGAAGAAACACTGATGAGGATGAAGAGAAAAGGGAAATTCCCATGTGCCATAGGGGATGCAGAGTAGAACAGCTATTGGCAAAGCAGTATGGATTTGCTCAAAAAGATGAACTTTGAGCAACTATAAACTCCATGAGTAGGTATATATATTTATTACATATATATTATATATTTATATTAAATACATATACTTATATATTTATTTATATTTTATATTTATATATTTAATATTATATATTAAATATTAAATATATAATTATATATTTCATATATAATAAAGTTATCATAACAGAGATATGCACACATTTGGTACAGAATTATTAAAATATCTGAGACACAATCAATGAAATGTCTAACTCCACTGATAACTGATTTTATAATTATGGTTTATATATAGAAAGAAATATTCACCCATAAAATGATGATGTAATCCTGTCATTTGAAGCAACAAGGATGGAAGTGAAAAACCTATTTTATTAAGTAAAATAATTCAAGCAAAGAATGGCAGATACTCTCATTTTCAGAAGCCATAAATTTTATCACAATATTTGTGAGGAAGAGTAGAAGTGTAAGATGTAACAACCCAGAGGAATGAGGAGAACAGTTACCTAATAAGCTTACATTGGGGGAGGCAATTCTAATGAGCCCCACCACAGAAGATCTGTAGTTTATAATGATCATTTATTCATTTCAACAGAACTGATAGGGAAAAGGAGCGATGCCCATGACACATAAGTGAGATTTGATATTTAATAAAACACGAGTGTATCCTTTAACAATATTCTAAATAATAATAATAAAGTTTGTTGATAAAATAAAAAAGTGATAAACCATATTCAGAGTGTCATCAACCCTAATATGATAAAACATAAATATAAATACCCTTCAGCAATAGCATATGTACACAGAAGCATTCACAGATTAGAATGCAATCAACATGTAGAAAACAGAACATTAATCCAGCCGACCTAGACCCTTCCTCTTTCCTCCACTGTTGAGGGTTTTTGTTGTTTTTTTGTGAAATGGCTCTCATCAGTTAGTTGTATTTTTCCTTTCCATTGTTTAAATCCATATTGTATCTGGATCAACCATGGAGTCTGTAATTTTTTGAGGCAGAATATTTCTTGTTTTCTTCAATACTAATGTTTCTGCCTGATGGATTTTGATCCACAAATGTTCCTATAATGTGGCCAATATATTGTGAAATTTCCTGCACTAAATTTATACATATTGATTTCCAAGGTCATTTTACTTAGACTTGAATAATAAAATAATGCACACTAGGCATATGGCTCAGAAGCAGACTGCTTGTCTGGCATGCAACAGGCCCTGCTTTTGATCCCCAGCACCACCAAAGGAAAAAAAAGATAATTCAAAACCCCCCAAAAACTGCAACATTAATGATTGATATGTATTTTCCTTTTTTTCTTCTGTTCTTTTTTCTTTGACTCTCATAAGACACTCTGTTACAAAAGGATATGAACACTTACATCAAATGATTTGGGAATTGGGTTAAAACATTTTCATAAGCATGACTCAATTATTTTTGCTTTTACACCATGAAATCTCTTCACCAAGTATCTCTGTATTGCTCACCCCATTCTGCCTTGTGCTCTCTGATAGGAATATGTAGAGAGAGATAAATTTGTTAGGGTGGAAGCTCACAACATTAATACTCACCCACCACGACTCAGGGAACTGAGCGGAAGAGGAGGCAGAAAGATGTGAGAGCCGTGGTGGGGGAGAGTATCAGAGGCATGACACCCCCCTCAGTAACAACACACCTGGGTCATGAGAACCCAGCTGAAGACTGGGCTATCCATGGTCCCCTACCACAAAGACTGATCTAGACGACCCACCAAGGAGGATATCCAGCTAACTGGAGATGGGGAGGAAGGACAATGAGGAATTGGGGATAACAACTCATTGTTGGCCACTAAACAATGTCACTCATCATGGACAATAAAAAAAATTGTTAGGGTGGTGTTTATGTTTATGTCACTTTTATTTCAAACACAAAATAAAGATCCCTCATTTTTAATGAAAACCAGTCATTTAAATACCATTATGACTCTCTGTGGCTATTCTGTAGTGGATATTTAGAATAAATTAGGATTAAATGAAGACATGCGTGACCCTTTGTGGTGTGACCAATCATCTCTTCATCTTTTCTATTGAACTTCTTGGAGACACTTCTTGTATACAGTTCTGTCATTTCACCTTCAGGGGCGCCATCAGCCGCTGTGGAGGAAAATCGGTTGGAAGCTGCCAGGCCACTTTGCTGTCTCAGGGCGGTTCCACAGAGCTGGGGGGTGGATGCACGGTGTGGCCAGGGGAGTACACAGATGTGAGCAGATGTGCATAGTGTATCCACGTGTCTTTTATTGAATGGGGAGAGCTTACATTTACAGGGAAAAGAAGCCAGGAGGATGAGGAGCAGGGGAGGACAAGGGGATTGGTCAGTCAGGGTGGCAGTCTGCAAGGGGATAGGTGAGTGCAGACAACCTGTGAATACCTAATTTGTATAATTGGGGGGCCTGAGTGGTTCTAGCCACTGTCCGTGGGGATGGGTACAGGGAAATTTGTTACTTGGGTCTGACACCCATTGCCAGTCATGCTGAGGTGGGAACTCTGGGTTTCTGTGGCTTGCTCATGGGTTTGGGAATCAGGGTTGACTATGGAACTGGGAAGCTCCTACTGGATTACCACCGGGGTTTCAAACCTGTTCAAACATTGTTAACCCTTTGTCCTCCATGTCCCATTTAGCAGTGCCAACAAGCAGTGCCCAACATGGTTCCACATTGCTTTGATGAACATCCAAAGCAGATGCTGCCTATGGGAGGAAGAGATTTATTTCAGTTTATAGATCCAGGAGAATTTCCATCAATAGTAGAAGCAGCTGGCTCCCTTTCACAGACCCAAGCAGTGAGAAACTTGACAAACAGCTAGCATCACAAGCAAACACACCACAGGGCTCCATACTGCTCTCCGTATCTGTGGGCTGCAATTAGATAGGTGTCCAGTGACTTCCTCCTTCCAGCAGCCTTAAACACCTGATGCACTCACATTTAAACCACCAGAACAGTGCTTTCAGATGGCAACGGTCTGGATATATATCTCATGTACGGCTGAATTAAGGACAGGGAATCTGTCCAAGGAAACAAGCTGGTATTCCTTTTTTCTCATTCAAGCACCTTCACCCAGCCTGGGGAGAGCACCTGCAGGTGCCGGGATCATAGAGTTCCCCTTGCCTCCGTGAATGCATTATCTCACAATTCCACTCATCCTCAGGATGACTACTTCTCGTTTTTGAATGAATGGATATCTCAAGGATTTCAAAGAGCTTGGGATTTGTTCTTGCCTTCAAAATCTTCAAATGGGCACGTCCTGCCTCTCTCATTATATGTCCAAGCCACTGTTTCCTGAAATAAGGTTTCCTGTTTTCCAACAAAGAAACTAGCTATCAGGGTGCTGTTTCAGAGGATATAAGGGAGAATAGATGAGCTCACATTTCCCCTAAATCTATTAACTAGAACAGTCTTCCAATCAAGAGATGTGCTGAGGCCTTTAGCCCTTGGTCCCCTGATATAATGGATGTACTGAGGCTCTGGACCCCTGAGGTAACTCTTGAAGCTCAGGTCTGGTGAAAACAGACACAGACCTGCCATCTACTACACCTTCAGCTGTCATTGGACTAATTAAATGTGGTCATTTAATTAAGAGGGCCGTTGGGAGAAAAGTTACTTCTAACTCAATCTTACAAGTCTAAAATCCACTTTCCCCTCCCATCTCTAACAAGTAATGCAGAAGCTCAGGATATATTTATATTCAGCCTTCCAAGTCACCTTGGTGAAACGGTCACTTCCAGTTGCTGCCACAGTTGCTATTGAGGGACTTTAAGTGGTCTTAAAAATTATTCTGAGAATGTAGGAATGCATTATGTACTAGTTGATTGTGGGTCCGTGGATTACTTGGTGGGTTGCTGTGCATCAACTCCCTGTTTATTCATGGAACTCAGTGGACAGAGTCTTTGGACAACTGTGAGTACATGAGAGGAAGAACTACTGGGAGACAGTTTCAATGAACACCTCCCTTTTTTTTTTAGGTTGGGGAAGGTGATTTTATGCAAGAAGGGAGAATGAGGGGCAGGAGGACAAACGGCGAAGGGATTGGTGGGGGCAGGGTGGCCTGTGGATGTCTCATGAAAGGATTGGCAGGGGCCAGTAACCTGTCTTTGTCTGGTTTGCATAGATAAGTTGGGGGGGGGGAATTTCTCAGCCCCAGGTGGCAGGAGTTATGTGACTTTAGGCATGTCACAGATGGTGGTGACTATAGAGAAGCTGTGACCTTCAAACTTTTTCATTGCCTGGACTTTTTATTACCTTAATGCTGAGTTAGGTGAACTCCAGTAAACTCAGGCCTTGAAATGCCTCGATTTATCAGGGTTTGCTGGGGCCTGTTAGGTGGCTAGAGGTTGGGAGGTTGGGGAGGGAAGGAGTCAACCAAACTCCTGCAGGTCTCAGGATGAGATTATCAGGATTCCAGGCCAGTCTCAATTTACCTTTAACCCTGTGTCCTCCCTGCCTCTCAGAAGCGTCCAACAGTTGATTATTGTCAGTTTTTCTCCAAAATTGAATTAGTCTCTTCCCCAAAGATCCAAGGATGTCCAGAGAAGGCC
Source organism: Zapus hudsonius (assembly GCA_004024765.1). NCBI lineage: Eukaryota > Metazoa > Chordata > Mammalia > Rodentia > Dipodidae > Zapus > Zapus hudsonius. The sequence continues at coordinate 10,669 of PVHP010016012.1, read as the reverse complement.
TGATAGTAAGCTGTCACTAATTCATTCATTATTAGATAAAGTATGCTTATCTCATGCACAAGACTAATGCGCAGGCCCACATATGAAAATGACATGATAAGACTGAGAAACTTTGTCTCAGATGCCACCCCACATACTCAGATTTAATTGTTCTTATCATTAGCCTCTGAATTTGGGCTTTTATACCTCCCTAGGTGGCTTGATTCATGCTCATTAGAGGCTAATAGCCACTGCACTGTTTGCTGACACATCCTAGATACTCTGTTTTACAGCTCCTTTGTTTGGCTTTCAAACAGACAGGAGTCTATGCAAGCCTTAAGACTGCCCACACGGCATAGACAATCATTCCTGAAGCTTCTGGCTCATGATACTGTGAGTGGGGCCAAACGGCATCATCCTTACTTCTAGCATCAGCTTGGATCCCAGAAAACACAGCCTGCAGAGTAGTAGAATAATTATTTGCGGTCATTATCTTAGACAGTTTCTATGGTTAGACTCTATGGTCAATCTCTGTAGTTGGTGTCTATGGTTACTCTCTGTGGTTGGTCTCTATGTTTACTCTCTGTGGCCAGTCTCTATGGTCAGTCTCTGTGGTCAGTCTCTATGGTCAGTCTCTGTGGTCAGACTCTATGGTCAGTCAGTCTCAGTAGTTGTCTTTATGGTTGGACTTTGTGGTCAGACTCTATGGGTGGTCTCTGTGGTCAGTCTCTAAGGGTGGTCTCTGTGGTCAGTCTCTATGGGTGGTCTCTGTGGTCAGTCTCTAAGGGTGGTCTCTGTGGTCAGTCTCTATGTTTGTTCTCTGTGATCAAGGTCTTGATTTTCCATGCCTTCAACAAACCAGAATAAAGATTCGGCTTGATAAAAGAAAACACATTTAACCTAACCTGCATTTCTCAACTACAGTTTCTATTACATATGAGCATTGCAAATAATTTGTTTAACTTTGTTTAGAAGTCATTCTTGGTGCAAATGAGTTAATGGATACAGAAATTCACTTAAGGTTCCAGATTCTCACATAAGTAAGATTAACATGAATTTTCAAGAAAAATATTATATAAAGGGAAATAAAGTAGCAAGGAGAAAATGCATAGAAATGTAAAACAGATGGATAGTGGTGACAAATTTAGAAGACCAAAGAAAGCTGAAACTTAAGATAGCCAAAGAGAAAGACAAAGAAACACCTGCTTTGAATTGGATTATCCTAGAAATGTGAGCTAATTTGGGAACTGCATACCTCCATAACTGTGGTTAGGAGAACTAAAGACAAGAGAATGTCTTTATGTATTTATGAGCATGCTGGATCCTTTCATCCTCTATTACTAGGCTCAGATCTGCTGTGATCATTTCCTGCTCCACAAAAGTCTGAAGTATTGTCAGAAAGAGCCAAAAAAATAAAATAAATTAAAACAAAACAACAGATTTTGAACTGACAGTACACTAAATAATATAGCTGGGAATATTTTCCTTTGGAGATGAGGAGCTTGTCTTAGGTAAGGAACCAGGTGTGTACGTCTAACAGAATAGTGTCCCAGGTGGGACCGCAGCTTTGCATCTAAAGAGCTTTGTTACCTTAAAGAGGGAGAGTGGTGGGTGAGCAGGCCAGTTCTGTCAGAGGCAGCAGAGAAGATGGCTCTTTTCCTGTTAAAGCTTTATTAGGACAGTTATATAACCAACCAACAGGCTGGCCATGGTGGGGTGCAAATCCAGAGAGATAGGAAGGCTCCCAAACCTGAAAAACAAAGTGAGGTCATTTCCATTTATGAGTGTCTTCATGAGTTGCAACTTCCAACTAGCTATGAACTCCAGGCTGGTGAGGGTTGCAGTGTGTCTGGGGCCTGCACTTTTGTGGAGCCAGCCTGTTTGGCCTGCTCAAAAGACAAATGGATTCTGCAGAATGATGGTAGATTGTCATAAACTGAATCAAGTGGTGACTCCAATTGCAGCTGCCATACCAGGTGTGGTTTATTTATTAGAGCTGATTAACACATTTCCTGGTGCCTGGTATGCAGCTATTGATCTTTTGAATGCTTTCTTCTGCATGCAGTCCATAAGGACCATCAGAAGCAATTTGATTTTAGCTGGCACGGTCAGTAGTACACCTTCACTGTTTTACCTCAAGGTTATATTAACTCTCCAGCCTGTGCCATAGCTTAGATCACAGGTATCTTGATCACTTGTCCTCTCACAAGGAGTCATTTTGGTTCACTATATTGCTGATATTCTGCTTATTGGTACAAATGAACAGGAGGTGGTGGCAAACACTCTGGAGTTGCTGGTATAGCATATGTGCATCAGGGGATGGGAAATAAATCCATCCAAAATTTAAGGACCTTCTGCCTCAGTGAAATTTCTAGGAGTTCAGTGGTGTGGACATGCAGGAATCATCCTTCTAAGGGAAGGATAAGTTGTTGCACCTGGTCCCTCCAACCTCTAAAAAAGAAGCACAATTCCTATTGGGCCTATTTGGAGGCAGCTCCTCACTTGTGTTAATTACTCCATCCTATAAATCAAATGACACATAAAGCTGTTATTTGCCTGTGGGGCCCAAGACAATAGAACAATCTTCAGCAAGTCCGGGCTGCTGTGCAGGCTGCTATGCCACTCAGGCCATTTTGATCCAGCAGATCCAATGGTACTGGAGGTATAAGTGGTTGATAGGGATACTGTCTGGGGTCTTGGGCAGAACCACATAGATGAATCACAGCAGAGGACATTGGGAATTTGTACCAAGTCTCTGCCATCATATACAAACAATTATTCTCCCTTGGAGAGACAGCTCTTGGCCTTCTAATGGGCCTTAGTGGAAACTGAATGATTAACAATAGGCCATCAGGTTACTACGGACCAGAGCTGCCCATTGTGAGCTGGGTGTTATCTGACCTACCAGGGGATAAAGTTGGATGTGTATAGCAACAGCCCATCAAGTGAAAATGATATATACATGATCTGGCTCAAGCAGGCCCTGAAGGCCCTGGGGGTACAAGTAAGTTACATGAGGAAGTTGACCAAATGTCTATGGTTGCTTCTCCTGTTACAATGCCTTCTGTCCCCAAGCATGCATATATGGCATCATGGGTGTGCCCTGTGATCAATTAACTTATGAGGAGAGGACTAGGGTATGATTCACAGATGGCTCAGCACATTATGCAGGTATCTCCCTGAAGTGAATGGCCATGGCATTACAGCCTATTTCTGGGATGACTCTAAAGGACTGTAGTGAAGGGAAGTCCTCACTAGGGCAGAAATTCGGGCAGTCACACATTTGTGTATATTTCTTGGAAGCAAAAATGACCAGATGTATGGTTGTACACTGATTCATAGGCTGTGGCCGATGGTTTGGCTGGATAGTATGGGACTTGGAAAGAACACAGTGGGAAAATTGGTGAGAAAGACATTTGGCGAAGATGTATGTGGATAGACCTCTCTGAATGGATAAGGGATATAAAAATACTTGTGTCCCAAGTTAATGCTCATCTGAAGTTGACCTCATCAAGGATGACTTTAATAATCAACTACATGAGCTGACCTGTTCTGTGGATCATGGCCAACCTTTTTCCTCTGCCAACCCTGTCTTTGCCCATTGGGTCTATGAACAAAGTTGCCATGTTGGCAGCAATTCAGGTTAAATACAACCTACCAAAACTAAATCCAGAGCAGATAAATCCTCTAAACAAATATATTACATCGATTGAGATTGAAAATATAAAATAACCTCCCCACAAAGAATGCCCATCAACTGACTGATGATTGGATAATGAAAATGTGGTACATACACACAATCGGATTTTCTTCTTATGAAAAGAAAAATGAAATCATGAAATTTGCAGGAAAATGGAAGGAACTGGAAAAGATCATACTGAATGAGGTAGCCCAGGCTCAGAAACACAAACAGCTCATGTTCTCCCTCATGTGCAGATTGTAGCTTCAGATGACAAGATTAGAGACTGTAAATCAGCGGATATTCATTGGCTAGAAGTCCGTATGTCTGTAGAGGCTAAGAAAAGAAAAGGGCTATGTGGGAAGTGTGTGGAGAGATCGTAGGACACATGGTACATGAATGCAGAAGGTGGTAAAAGGAGGGAAAGACTTAAGAATAGGGTTGGAGGATGTGTTCGTGAAAGGGCTGGTGGGAGGGTGAATCAAATCTATGCATATGTGATAAGCCATATGGAAACCTCCTACTTGGTAAACCAAACCCAAAATATAAATTTCAAAAAGGGTTTGAATGAAGTTTCCCTACATGGGTGGATAAAGCTGCTTCCAGAAGCCATAAGTTATTCATAGTAAATTCCAGTGTTAGAGTTGCAATACCTCCCAATGAGTTATTAATCAGGAGGTCATGGAGGCCCTAAAACAACATGGGCTATTGCTACTGCTTTTTTTTCCCCCGACAAAACTAAATGGGAAGTGCCTCCTGCTGAAGTTACCACATGTTCTGGTTGCTGGACCAGAGCTAGTAGCTTCCTCTCTATCTGCTAGTTTTCTTCAAATCAAGGCATATGTAGCAAGAGTCCTACCTAGCTGTGGCCCCTTGGTATTCCACCGCTGACTTGTGGGGCAAGCTGTGCCCACTGGTACAACAGTGACTTCAAAGTTCTGGGAGTAACAAACTACTTTCTCATTAGATTGAAGCCCACTCCAAAGGAGCAGTCATTCTGCTACTATAAACCAGGCTGAAAGCCAATGGCTAAGAACATAGGCCCCAGGGAAACCTACTGCTGTAATTATGCTAAATAGGCACCACTGCAAACTGCCTCCTAAATGTCTATATTTGTTCCCATTGATTAGAACTGCTTGAAATCGTGATCCACAAGTTTCTTACTACAACAGGCAGTGATTAATGCAAAGATGTATATCTGGCAAAATTGTCAAGGATATGTGACTACTTTGTGCTTAACCTCCAACAGGAACAACTAAGCCACCTCTTCCAAGGATGATAGAACATCACTAAAGAAAGGGTAGAAAGAACATAATACCAGCAGGATAGGAGGAAGGCTGTCTGCTGGATATGGCATGGCTGTTAGCCTATGGATTCACAGAAATTGTAGTTTCTGGAACAGGATTGAACCTATCCATATATCAACTTCACGGGGTAAGGATCCTTGAGACCTCATACCTCCCAAAGTAATAACAGAGCTAATGGCTGCCATGGGAATGACATTCACCTATTTTAGTGGTGTAGCCCCTGGGAATTTGACCTTCCATGGTTAATACCTGTCATGGTTTGATCCAGGTGTCCCTCACAAACAAATGAATGTGTTCTGATTGATCCTCAGCTGATGGTAGTTTGGGTTTTACAACCTTGCTAGAGCTGTATTGTTGGGGGTGGGCTTATGGGGTTATAAGCCAGCTTCTTCTTGGCAGTGTTTGGCACACCTACCTGCCTCTGTTTGCAGTGCTGTGGCAGAGGTGATGTCCACCCCTCTGCTCATGCCATCATTTTCCCTGCCAGGATGGAGTTTCCCCTTGAGTCCATAAGCCAAATAAACCCATTCTTCTACAACCTGCTTTTGTTTGGGTATTTTATGTGCAGCAACTAGAATGCCAACTACAATGATACCTTCCACCAATGATCACACAAACAACACTAATTTAACTAGATGAGTTTTAGGGAAAAAAAGGCATGAAAGTAAGATGGAGTCCAAAGGTCAAAAGAAGATTGTTAATGAGAGAAGAGAGGTAAGAGATAGTAAGTTGATCAAAATGCATTATATACTTGTATAAAAATGTCAAAATGGAAAAGTAAGTAAAAACTAAAAAAAAAATGAGGTTGGAAGGAGAAGAGAAACATACCAAGATTGTCTTCCCACTTCCCCAAATTTGCCAAGGCATGTATGTACCCATATGCAAACATATCACACACATACAACAGATACATTTGAAGTACAGAACAAAAGAATCTTGGCTCTGCATGGTCTCCCAGCTGGAGGGACTGTTCTGCTCCTGCTCACAGCAAGATGGGGTGGGTGAAGAAGGAGGCCACACAGGTAAGAGTGTAAAGTTATAATTCAGGTTTCATTCATCTTGGACATCTAGGTTCAAACACTTTTTTATAAAGTGAATGCCTTAGTTTCCTCATGAGAAAAGTAGGTATAAGCATAAGAATCCAATCACTACAAAGATTAGAAAATTGAATAGGTTTATATTCTAGTTATTGGCAAAGAGAGATGTTTACATTGTACCATCAAAGGAAGAAAGGATCTTTCCTATAATGTAGCTTGGAAGTTCCTGGGTTGGAATCAATGAATGAAATGTCCCACCCAGTTCACTGCAGACTTGTCTCTGGGAAACTTGTCTCTAATTCACAGAGATCACATTTAGATTTCAGAGATTTCCTTCTTAGCTGTATTCAGTTACCACACATCCCTCAACAAGTGAGGGGGTGTTTTTCAGAACACATAAAGCATCAAACAGATTTCTAAAAAAAAAAAAGTTTGAGACATGAGAAAAATTTATGACAATTAAGTGCAAAGAGCAGCTGTAATTACTGTGGAGAGAAATTTAAAAACATAGTAGATGAAGGTAAAACACAGTGCAAAAGTAGCAATATAGTTGGTGCATATCTTCCACTAAATATTAAAAATAAAATTTTACAAAATATAGAAATAAATGTTTATCTTTCCCATGTGAAGAAGAAAACTAAAGAAGAAAATGATTAAAAGAATAGTTATAAGAAACAAAGAAATGTCAGAAATTAAAGATTCTATTTTTATTTTAGCTACCTATTACATTAGTTCTATATTACTATATCTACACACTTGAAAATCTATAGCTTTCAAGAAAATCTTTGTGGTTTTCAGCCAAAACATGAGTCTATTACCCGCCTGGGTTTAGCTGAACTTCCCTCCCTGGTCTAGGCTGCATTCAGATCACACTAAATGCCTCAGTATTCTGAGACTAAGCTATGGGAACACATTCTCTGGCAGGTCCCAAGGTCCAGTTTGAGCTGTCTGACACATTACAAGTTCCTTTCAAACTTCTACTCACGTTATATTGGCCTCAGTCTCTTCTAAGGAAAGTCTATCATAGGACCAAGGCAATGGCAATGCACAGAGAAGTACGCTCCCCTCGCTCATGAAGGGTACTGTGTGCAGTTACAAAAAGAAGTGCCTATAGGGCTGGAAAGAAAAATGCCAGAGAAATATTAATTATTGCTGCTAAACCTGAATGTGTTGAAAAGCATTCCTGTTCTTCAAAGAACTATCATTTAAATAATTTTCAGTAGTGCTGGAGAAAAGGAAAAAAATGGTTGTAGGACTTCAATTTATATTTTCCAACTTTATGGAACGCTCTGCAATTAGATAAAGAAGATTTAACTTATAGGTTTTATTCCATATCACATAGCAGATACCATGTGGTATGGAAAGAGTGTGCAGAAAGCCACTACAATGTATAGGATGGTTTTATATATATATATATATATATATCAAATAGAATATCAAAAGTATCTCAAAAACAGCATGTGGAAAGGAAGAAATTAATGATATATTTCCACTGTTGAGCATGGCAGTCGACATACCATATACATAGTGTGTTCCTGTGCTTCTTTTTAAATCTGTTTGGATGTATATGGTAGAGAAATAGAATAAAAGTGATCTACTTTTAGTGACATAACAACATCATTATGTTCACTTTCATCAGTCTCTGGGTTTTCTGTTTTATTTCATCCAAAAATGAAGTGAGTGTTGCTTTTATTTTCAAAATTAAATTTCAATCACTAGTAAGTGGCCAATTCCTACAATATATCCCTAACTATAGATGTATCTAAAATTTATATGACATTTTCATGGCAGAAGTGAGTATCTGGTTTATGATTTTTCTAGCTAAGAATCTTCTTTTTTAGTGAAAAAAATGAAATTCAAGCCATTCTATCAAGAAATAAGTTGAATCCCCAGAAATGGCGTCATGAGATGTTCAGTTTTTATTCTATCACTAAATTATTTTTCTTATAGAGCAAGTCAGGAGGGTGTATAGACTTTGTCTTTCTTCTAAACTTCAACTTTCCTCTTTGTCACTAATGTAATTTTCCATTGAAGGGTGTGTGTGTGTGTGTGTGTGTGTGTGTGTGTGTGTGTGTGTATCAAACCTAGCTTCCTAATATTGCATACCTGGAAATTTTTTTAAATACCATTCACACAGTTCCTAGGAGGTAACATTTTTGCCTTTACTAAACAAAGGTGATCTTTGCTTAATAATTACTAAACCTAAACTTTCTATATCTCCAAATATATACTCTGATATGGCAGAAATAGTAGGAAGTGAAGCAATACATATTAAAGACAATGTAAAATAACCCCACATGCATTTTCCACAATGAATTTAAATTGAAATTAAGACTTATCTTTAGCTGTTGTCATACATTTATAACTATATAATAACCACTTATTAACTCATAATTTTATAAGCATTTTCTCAATATCCATGGTGTTCTATGCATGGCTCTCACTATTAGTCAATTTCATATAGTTAAGGAGGTAAAAATTGTCCTGACTAGCTATGTTATATACTAACCAGACAAACACAGGGCAAGTAAGAGTAAAATACGTTCAAAACATAAATTAGCTCCGCAGGTAAGCAAGAAGCTGGGTGACATCACTGTAAATGCAGAAGGAAAACGTACTTCGGCTAGCAGTTCTCTCACTTAGAAGACATTTAAGTTTAACTTAACTTAAAGTAGAAAAAATGTGAGGTATCTGGATATGCAAATTACTAGGGGAAGAAGGGAAAGATTGCTGCAGAGGGTAGGGAAGATAAAGAAGATTTATACTCAGAGGTTCTTTGAGGAAGATTGCCGTATGGGAGGAGGTCAGGAGTGAGGCTGTAGCGTAGAGAGCGAAGCCACCAGAACTTCAGAACCTCGTGGCTTGGGCAGGCCCCATCAAGTGTGAGGTCATCATTGTATCAGAACCTCGGGGCTGGGTCAGGCCCCCTCAGGTGTGATGTCTTCATTGTTAAATGATCTCTGCTTCTTCTCTGTGACAAACATTCTGACCCATTCAAATAAAAAGATGAGAAAAAATTTACAGAAAATTCTTATAACAGCAGCTTCTGTGTGGTGGTTGAATCTCAGTAGGTCCATGCCAGACTCTCTGAGCACAAAGGACATTCCTGACTTTTACAGTCCTGCTGTGGGGGGTTCTCAGCTAGAGGGAGGATGTGACTGGAGTTACCAGGGTTGCAGCCTGAAAGGATGCCCAGGACAGTTATGGAATCTGCCTGTACCTGGGTCTGAAGGATCTGCAGGGAGACATGGCTGCCTTGTCTCCATAGGGCTACATCTGTGCTGCTGCAGGAACCATATCTTTGAGATAACACTGAGAACTAAAGAACCAGAAGTAGATGGTAAACTGAGGTAACATGAACTGTCTCCTATCTCCTAAGTAATTATTGGTAAGAATGGGCTAAATGGGGCACATAAGCAGAGCCAGGGTGTCCATGTAGGAGGCTTTTGCAATAATCATGTTACAAAATTTCTTTGTCTTGTTAAGGAAGAACAGTCTCTATGAAAAAATCGGTGAGGATTGTAGAAACAATAGGAAACTAACCCAGTAGAATTTGCTAGAGATGTGACTACTGAGAAGTTAAGGATTAAATATAATCCCAGTTTTCATCTTAAGGAACCAGAAACAGCTTACACTGGAGAGCATTGCAAGAGAAAAATAAACCAACATGTGGAAATATTATACTTGACTTTTAAAGCCATCCAAGGGAATATGTCACATAGCATTGATATAATCTGAACCAAAAATATAAAATAGTGTTGATTCTTTTAGATATTAAGACAGCTAAAAATACTCCAAGCTATTAAACCTCCAAGTAAATTATTTATGCTTATCTTCCAAATACTTAACTATTCAAAAGCCTTATTTACCACTACTCTTAGAAGAAACAAGAATTAAAATAGATTGTCCTTATATTGTCCAAGACCAAGTCAACTCCAAACTGTCACTCAACTCTTTAACTTCATGATGCGTTTATTGGTTTTTGCATGGGTAGTGCATGTGGTGTGTCCCCATGTGTGCATAGGTGTTTTCAGGCATGTTGGAATATGTTTTCCTGTGGAGTATCTGTGGTATGTGTGCCTGTGTGTACAGGTCTTTCAGGCATACGGGTCTATGCCTGTTTGCCTGCACTGCTTGTGTGGGGGAAGTTAGATGCTAGCAGTCAACGCCAGGTATCTTTCTTGATTGCTTTCCAATTTATTTCCTGAGACATGATCTCTCTCTCTCTCTCTCTCTCTCTCTCTCTCTCTCTCTCTCTCTCTCTCTCTCTCTCTCTCTCCTCAACTGGAGCTCACTGATTCTAGTCGAGCTAGCTTGCCCAAAAGATGCCTGGTTTTCCCCTTTGGAATCCTGGGATTGCTGCAGCCACCATATTGACTCAACATTTATGTTGGTCATAGAGATCCTCATAAACATCCTCACTGATCCGTCTCACCTATTTATTAGATTTTTAAAAATTGATACAATTCATTTTATTTACTTTAATACTTTTTAAGGTTTTCTATTTTCTAAACATAATCTTATTTTTCTTCATCAAAAGTATTTTAAAATTAACAATTTTTTGCCATTTTCAACAAAAAAATGACCACTAATAAAGTGAGTGAGTTAATATTGGATGCATTTTTATCTACTTAAATTAAGTTGCAAAATTCTTAAAACACACATTC
>PVHP010016011.1:0-37311 GCA_004024765.1 Zapus hudsonius | reverse complement strand
TCGGGATAACAATGCATGGTTTGCCCACTAAATAATGTAACTCATTATGGACAATAAATATTAAAAAATAAATAAATAAAACAGCTTCAAGACCCTTGTGCTAAGCCAACTCCTTCAGGAATGGCCCACAGTTCCATCACCTCCCCCTGGGAAAGCCGGAAGCTAGGTGGGCAGATGGATGGGGCACTGGGTGCCAGGAGCTGGCGAGCAACCTCAGACTCCATCAGCCAGTCTAGGGAGCTACGTGACATACAGAAAACCATGCTGTGGTGGTTTGAACGCATTGTCCCTGCCCCCCCCCCCATAGACTGATGTGTTTAAATACCTGGTCACCACCAAAGTGACACTGTTTGGAAAGGTTGTGGAATCTTCAGGAGCCTTGCTGGAGAAAGTATGTCATGGGGGGGGGGGGGCTTGAGTATTACAACCTGGCCCTGCTGGCATTTCTCTTCTTCTCCACTTCCTCCTTCCTATGGCAAGATGGAAAGCTGCCTTCCTGTTCCTGCCGTGAGTGTAAGTCGAAATCAAGTCTCTTTCCTTCCCTAAGTTGTTTGTGATCGGGTATTTGTTCACAGCAATGAGAAAGTAACTGATATACATTTCTTCATGAGTCCCACTCAGAGTTTTGTTAAAATGCAATGAGCCTGGAGTGCAGAGTGACTTTAATCTGGGTCTGCCTGAGGACCACAGGCAAAGCCACGACACAGGACATTAAAGGAGGAAAGACGGTCCCAGGACTCAAGGACTAGGCCTTTGCACTCATGGTGTCCCGCAGGGTGAGGAGGAATAAGGCTGTGTGAGGCGAGCCCTTTCCCGGAGGCTACCGGCACTTTTCTGAAGGGTCACCTGCCTCCTCCCATGGCTCTTCTTTCCTCCTTGCCATCCACTGGGAATCTTCAGCCCGGCACTTGCTCAGGTCACAGGCCCACCTTGTTCAACCCCCAATGCACAGCGCCCCATAACACCCCCCCCCCCCGGGCAGAGCCCAGTCCTCTTGTTTGGCACACAAGGCTCCCTTAATGCCATCAAGCTGGGCATCTGTTGGTCTCTCCTGCCCTCTGCCCACCTCACTCTGGGGCCACATTCAGCTCCTTGGGATTCCTTTTCCACAAGCTACTGTAGACCTCTGGGCCTTTGTACATGGTCTTTCCTCTGTCAACAATGTCCTTCCCCTGGCGTGTCTACCTGGCAAACGCTTATCCATCTTCCAAAGCCCGTTCAAGCGTCGCCTCCCCTGAAACACCCACTCTTCGCGAGCTCCTCATGGCGAGATGGCCAGCTTTCAACAATTCCAGCCTCTGGCCTCTCATTTTTGTCTCATGCACAATCCATCATGAAGCCTGACAAAGTGCCTGGCCCAGCGGGGATCCTTGAGATGTAGTTACAGAGTCGTGTGAGAACGTGTCTCGTTCCTGTGTATTCGGCTTGGAGATGTGAGAGGGGGTGACTCTCCCACATCCACACAGGGGCCCGTGTCATTGCATGTGCTGAAGAAGAGCCTTGTCGGTCTTGGTCAGCGAACAAGATGGACAAGTATGGAGGGTCAGAGGGAAGAACTTCACTCTGTGTGTGGGGGGGGTATACAGAAAAGCACACGAACCAGGGAGTGGGTGTCTGCACCCCACTCTGGAAGTTGAACAAAGCAGAAGACAGCCTGTCCCCAGGGCTTGGGGAAGGGAACGTGACTTCATCTGTTTCGTTTCACTCCAGTGAGAAGCACTTAGGATTCTAACCTCCAGCCTGTAAGATAACAGATGGTGTTTCCTTAAACACTGAGTTGATGGGGATTTGGCACAGAAGCCCTAGAAAACTGGCACACCCGTTTCTGCCAGTCTGACTGGATAGCATGAAGCCACACACCCCCAAATCCTGGGCACGGCCCAGTCTCTATGCTGCTTCCTCAAGACGCCCCTCCTCTGCTCCGCCTGCCTGTCCCTGCTTGGTGAACTTCTCTTCATCCCTCAAAACCCATTTCCAAGATGGTTCCTAGAAAAGAACCTTTCCCAACATGCCCCGGGGTGGGAATGGGAATCATATCCCGAAGTCCTATTGTACTGCCTCTTCCCCACAGGTGTGGACGCCACTTGGAACTCTCTATCCTGCTGCTGGATTCAGATATCGAGCTGATTCACAACAGAGAGCTCTTTGCACAAGCCAGGCCTAAGGACATGGAGGGCTGTGCTCCTTGGGTGGAGCATCTTGAAGGCAGGAGCTCTCGGCTTCTCCACATAACGACCGTGAACCAACAACTCCTGGATGCGATCTGGACTGATGAGCACACACTCCCGATCCATGAGGATCGGTCATATGCCGGCGATCACAGACATTCTTCCAGCTCGGCTAAGGCTACCCATAGTTTTCTACTGATTAATCTTAAATACAGCTCCAAGTACAATCAGTACTGGGTTCTCTCTCCAGGGAACCACTGGGCCTCCTTTGAATGATATTTTACATGCTGTGTGTTCATTTCACATTCATCCAAGCACCACTGGACGGTGCACACATGTGAGGTGTTGGGGGGCAAGTTTACGTGCTCTGATCACCCTTTCTTTAAGATCTGTGCAGAACCCTGGAGAGAGACTGACCTAAGACTGGACCTTAGGTGATCACAGAGAGGCCTCCATCCAGTAGACAGAACCGCAGAGGCATCTGTCTTGCTTTGCCAAGCCTTCCTTCAGTAAAAGATACAGCCACAGGGGAAGGAGGCCAAACTTGCATCGGAACTGCTCCTCCATTTCTTCATCCCACAGTAGCATTGGTAGCAGCATGAAACGAACCCTCTATGTGTTCAAATACACAGCAGAACCCCAAGCCCCAGGAGAGAAAGATCCACTCTGGGGGAATTGAGCCCAAGAAAAGAATCTGAAATGCAGAAGAGTCACCATAGCTATTTCTTTAAACATCTTTACAATAGTGAAAATTGAAAATGACTCAGATGTCAAAAGCCAGGGACTTGGTTCAATAAACAATGCCTCCTTTGGGTCGAAGCATATTATACAGCCATTAAAAATAGCGGTCGTGAAAATATGTCGGAGCATAAGAAAATGTGTAATACATAATTCCTTTGGGATTCAAAATTTATAAAACATGTATATATTTGCATCTTTAAAAGCCTGGCAAGGACGTTCATCTCTGATATTAATAGTTTTAATCTCATGGGGTGGGATTAACTCGGGGATTGTTTTAACGCCTCATCTATTTTATAGTTTCCAAAATTCCTATGATGATCATGAGTTATATTTAAAAGCAAGGAATTTTTTTTGAGGGAGAATTATCTAGAGAAGAATTTGCCAACGCTGCACCACGGACCTCTTCAAGATTCCCTGCCTTGCACAGAGCGTGTGTGGAGGGCAGGGTGGTACTTTGTGCGTCTTTCAACTTAGCAAGACCCCACATGTGGTCCAAATCTCTGCTAGTGCAGAGAACACAGAAAGGCAGACACAGGGAGGCAGATCTGTCATCACAAGGGACATCAGAAGAAAGCAGCGGACACCGAGGAGGCGCCTGTCTGGCCAGAGTGGGTTAGGGAAGGGCTCCTGAAGGAGGAGCAGAGGCTACTGGGATCCAGCAGCATCCGGTGTCATCTTGGGAAGGGAACTGAGAGGACCTCATGGACCTGGAAGGGGGGTCACCTGCCTGGGCTTGCTGCTATTCCAGCAAGGGAGAAGCCAGCCCCCTGCCAGGAACCAACTCAAGGCAAGTCATCTGCTGGCAGACAGCTGCAGGCTCACAAGACAGCTTTCTCCCATGATCACTTCCAGCACCCTGGGTGGTCCATGGAGCTGGGCCAGTACACAGGATGCAGGAGGGTGAAGGAGGACAGCGGACAGGTGACCCAAGGCAAGGGCAAACCCTCCAGAGCTAAGACTCGGGAAAGACAGTACGAAGAAGCCAGGCTACAGACCTGACCAGAACCAGGACCAGAGCTGCCACCACTGTTCCTCTGAGATGTAGTCTAGAGCAAGCAAAGGATTGGGGACATCTTCTGTGCAGATTTCAGAGATCTGTAGGAGAGATGGTAGGGACAGGAGGGAGGGCCTGGGCTGGAAACCACACAGACAGAGCTGTCCTGGAAGAAAACAGAGGCTGGTTTATGGGACCAGGGGCCAGTCTTCTTCCCGAAGTCTCCCCTGATGGTCATCTTCTCTCCTCCAGCAGAGTGGGGTATCTCGAGCTTCCCTGCTTCTCTGAGCCTCATGAGAGTTGTGAATTACACCACACCATTAGGGCTTATTCTCTCATCTGTGCAAACACTAACTCGGGAGTTTTAGATGCCAGTTATGCTTTACTGGAACCCAGAGCGCCGAATGATGGATGGATGATGGATGGATGGATGGTGCTTTAGTCAACTTTCTAGTTGCTGCATGGAAAGGAGATCGACCAAAGCAAGCTGAGGGGAGGAATGGGTTTATTTTGTCTTACAGACTCGAGGGGAGACTCCATCCTGGCAGGGAAAACGATGGCATGAACAGAGGGTGGACATCACCTCCGCCACAGCACTGCAAACAGCGGCAAGAAGGTGTGCCAAATACTGTCAAGGGGAAGCTGGCTTATAACCCCATAAGCCTGCCCCCAACAACACAGCTCTATTGAGGTTCTAATTCCTGAACTGCCATCATCTGGGAATCGAGCATTCAGAACACATTCATTTGTGGGGACGCCTGGATCCAACCATCACAGATGGATAATGGCAGAGCAATAAAGACAAGAACGTGGAGGGAGAGATGGATAGGAGGATGGATGGAAAGACTATGAATGGATGAGTGGGAGGGATGGTAGAGCGGTAATGGATGGGTGGCAGATGAATGGAAGGATAAAGGGGAAAAGAACAGGTAGAAAGCTGAACTAAGGAAAGGGAAGGGAAAGAAGGAAGGAAACACTGATGGCTGGGCAGATGGACAGATGACAGGCCATGGAAACAGGAGAGAGGAAGAAATGGAAAGGAGAAAACTCCAGCAGACGAGGATGACAGAGCTGGGCGTGGTGCTCATGTCGTTAATACCAGCAGTCATCCAGGAGGCTGAGGAAGAAGAGCACAGGGAGCTCAGAATGAGAACTATGTCAGCTGCCGCCTGGGCTAGAGTGAGACCCGGCCCCCAAAACCAATCACAGAACAATGCCGAAGACATGGCCGGGCATGGTGGTACACACCTTTAGTCCCAGCACTCGGGAGGCTGAGGTAGGAGGATCTCTGTGAGTTTGAGACCAGTCTGAAGTGACCGAGTGCCAGGTCATGCTAGGCTAGAGCGAGACCCTGCTTTGAAAACCTCTTCCCCACCACCTCTGTCCCCCCCCCACACACAAAAAGAAATGATTGTTAGGAGATTTCTGACAAAATCAGGAACATTGGGAATGTCTAAAAAGTCCCAACCAAAAAAAAAAAAAATCAGCCGGGCGTGGCAGCGCACGCCTTTAATCCCAGCACTCGGGAGGCAGAGGTAGGAGGATCACCATGAGTTCGAGACCACCCTGAGACTACAGAATGAGTTCCAGGTCAGCCTGGGCTAGAGCGAGACCCTACCTCAAAAAACCAATAATAATAATAATAATAATAATAATAATAAATAAAAATAAAAAGTCCCATCACCTCTCAGTCATCCCACATCTATCTCACCACTGGCTGGCATGGTACTTGTTGTGTGGCCCAGGCTGGACTTTAACTCCTGGCAATTCTCCTGCCTCAGACTCCTGAGTGCTGGGATTACAGTTGTGCACTGCCACACCTACCTCCCAGCCTCAGAGCCAAGCCTATATAGTTGATTCATGCTGAATTATTATTTATCGACTAGGCTCAGAACCCAAAAGCTTACAAGTCAGGACCTCTCTTGTGAATCCCATCTTCCCCAAGTCTTGTTTGAATCAAACTTGCTGTCCGTAATGCTCAAGAAACATTACCTTGTGGCCCATCTAACCCTACCAACCGACCATAGGCCGATAGCTGACATCCTGGCAAGAGATGAGCCACCACAGTCATATCGTGGAGGATCCATACGGAACCCCGCAGAGAATGACGGGATGAACAAGGGACCCATAGCCACAGCCATTCAATCAACACAGGATAAGCCAGTGAGACAGAAACCAATGATTTTCGACACAGAGACCCCTAAGTTCTCAACATTAAAGCAGCCTTAATACTCACCCACCACGACTCAGGGAACTGAGCGGAAGAGGGGGCGGAAAGATTGGGAGAGCCATGGTGGGGGAGACTAGCCAGAGGCATGGCACCCCTCAGTAACAACATACTAGGACCAGGAGAACCTGGCTGCATACTAGGCTGTCCATGGTCCCCTGTCACAAGGACTGATCCAGCTGATTGGGGATGGGGAGGGGGCATTGGGGAATTGGGGATAACAACTCATTGTTTGCCCACTAAATAATGGAACTCATTATGGACAATAAAAAAAATGGAAAAGGAAAAAAAAAGAAACATTACCTGCTTGGGGACCAGGGATCTGCTTCTGCCTTCCCATGACCTCCACACTATTTCTCAGCAGCTCATGGCTACTTGGAGAGCCATCTTTGTGACAGCATAGGACCTGCTAGCACACCAGTACAGTGCTGGATACTCGGAGTCTCAGGTGCCCTGTGGGTATACCCTACCCCCAAATCTATCTACCTCACCCACTTGGCACACTAACTAACCCCTCCCACTCGACATGCACAGCACAGGACGCTGCGATTGGGGGGCAGAGGGTGTGCTATGTGTGTGTCAGCCCCTGGGCTCAAACTATAAACACAAGTAAATGGCAGGCACTATAGAAAGATGATCAAATGTAATTTTCAATACAAAGATATCACAACATAGTAACCTGAAAGAAAAATAGAAATGGTCTGAGAATCTCAGAGGTCAGCTGTTTTAAAAGATGAAATGAATCAAGAAAACAGTTTCCAAAGCCTGTTCTGTGGATCTCTGACCCAGAAAATGGTCAACAGAAGAAAAATAAAACAAAGCAAAACTTCGGCACTAGTGCCTATAAGTAAAATAATCCAGAAACAAAAACTCAACAAGCCGCCAGGCATAGTGGCACAAACCTTTAGTCCCAGCACTCATGAGGCTGAGGTAGGAGGGTCACCATGAGTTTGAGGCCAGCCCAAGGCTGAAGAGTGAATTTCAGGTCAGCCTAGACTAGAGTGAGACCCTACTTCAACAAACAAACAAACAAACAAATCAACAATTAAAATGAGGATTTCAAAATGGAATGGAATGAGAATTAAAGATCGTGAAATAAAGTAGAATTGTCACCTATGAGGAGGCATGCCTGGCCTCTGCCCCATCCCTGTCAGTGAGGACACACATGGAGGAAACCCAAGCCTCAGCCCACCCTGCTTCATGTGGCCCTCTGTCACATCCTGCCTGAAGTGGGTTCCCACCCTGTCATCTGAAGCAATCAAGCCATGTGTGACCAAGGGATCAGAGAATAAAAGCTGAGTTTGGGGGTGGCTTGTCACATGGTCTAACTGTTATAAACCACGGGGTCACCATCACCTGACTGGCATTTTGAGACATAACCATGGCATGATGAAACATTCCAAGGAGGTGCTGAGAAGAGTGAAGGGCACAGTGTGTGTGTGTGTGGGGGGGGGTCTGGTCACATTCAGAGGAGGTACACCTTGACATTCAGGGCCTTGGAGAGTCTTGGGCATTTCACAGAGATAGGAATCAAGGAAGTTAAGAAGCCCAACAGAAGATGGGACAAGCCATGTGTACATGTGTAACTTACCCAGGGAGAGACCTGGATGCCAGTGAACATGGGAAGGTATGTGTCATCTTGGGAGGAGACCCTGAGCCACACCAAAGCCCAAGCCCAAGCAGGCAGAGGGGGAGTCACCCGCACACAAGCTGGAAAGGGAAGGAGAGGGCTCTGACTGGCCCTCAACCCCATCCCAATGCCGGCCTGGAGATGTGGCCTGAGGCTGGCTGCGGCCCTGATTCGAATAACAACATCCCAGGGGTGGGGAGGGGGATCAAAATCACCCACCTGCTCCCATGCAGGAGAATGCATAAATCAGCAAGGCCACATGACTACACGAGGAAATCGCCAGAGTAAAGCTGGGAATATAAATCAAATGCCAGGCAGGAGTGGGATGATGTCATCCCTACTAACTTTAAAGCAAGCTGAATGGAGAACGACTGATTACAGAAAGAATACAGGAGCTTGTCCAGAATCAATATAAATCATGATTTATATATTGTTTCATGTTTGTAAATCCTTGTTTCATAAGAAATAAAACATAAATGGCATGCTCCACACCAAGTTCAATATTGAAATTGCTTCTAGGTAGACGGTGGGGTGGTAGGACACAGTGAGGGTTTTATTACAATTATAGTGTTTTTCTTTTTTTTAAAAAAGGCAAAGGGTATGGGGAGGTAGCTCGTTTGGTAAAGTGCTTGCCTCTCAAGCATGAAGACCTGAATTTGATCTGCAAAAATAGGGTGTTATGCCACGTTCCCAGTACAGCAGAAGTGAAGACAGGAGTATCCCTAGGGCTCACTGGTCAGCTGGTCTAGCCTAACTGGTAAGCTACAAGCCAGTTGTAGGCCCTATCTCAAAAATAGGTGGATAGTGGGCTGGAGAGATGGCACTTGCCTGCAAAGCCTAAGGACCCGAGTTAGATTCCCCAGTAAGCACACACAACCAGATGCACAAAAGGAGTGCATGCATCTGGAGTTCATTTGCAGCGGCTGGAGTGGTGTGCCCACTCTCTCTCTCTGTCTCTTTCTCTCTGCTTGTAAATAAGTATTTGTGAAAAAAATAGGTGAATAAGGTATGTGAGGATGATACCTGAGGCTTCACGTGCACACACATACACACATACCTGCACACATATGTAGACCCACACAGATACAAACATGTGTGCACACTGCACACACACACATATTCAAAAGAGGGTGAGACCCCACAGATAGGAGAAAAATGAACAGCTATAGAACAGACTGAGCTGAATTAGGCTCCACTATGGTAACTGATGACACTGTAAATTGCAGTGCTTGTCCTGTGGTGTTCCCACTTACCAGCCACTGGCCACATGAATCATATGACCCCAGACTAAGCAGAAGGGAGATGTGAGGAGGAATGGCTGAATGTTCATGAGAACCATGCATACAATATACTGCAGGCTGCACTTTTCTGTAGATATCAAAGACTTCATGATTAAAGCAGAGCTGAAAGAGAGAACCTTCTACTCCCAGCAAAAATGACAGGACTCAACCAAGTCACACCACTCTGAGAGAACCCCGAAGTCATCCCTGGCTGAAGGTCCTGCTCAAAATCAAACGTGACACGGGCTAATGCCATCCTGGTCCAAGGATGGATGGCCCAGATAAAGTCCTCTGGGCTATGGGAGCATGTCCTTATTTCAAACTCACCTTGCCCAACAACCACCCTGGCTCAGCACCCTGGAGACTGTCTCTCAGGAGGGAGGAAGGACATGGTAACGTGAGTTGTGGTCAGCTTTCTGTCTGGCTCAGAACATGCCCAGACCCTCTGTGACAACATCAGAGCCAACTCTGCTTCTGGCTTTGCATGAACAGGAAGGGTCTTAAAGACCTCACGAATGGTTCCCCCAAACCATACCACTTATCCATCCATCCATCCCCACCTGCCCATCCAGTCATCTACCCACCTACTCACCCTTCCACCCACACATTTATCATCTCACCTTCCCCCTACCCATCCCTCGATTTATCCATCTATCCATCCATTATTAACCCATTCCTCCACCCATCTACTCCTCCATCCATCCACACATCTATCTATCCATCCATCTACTCGCCTAGGCTTCCATCCATCCATCCATCCACCCACCCACACATTCACCATCCAATTAGCTACTCACCCCCACACATAATCCATCAACCCACTCACCGACTCATTCATCTACCCATTCACCATCCATCCTTCCACCCAATCGACTCACCTATCCGTCCGTCCATCCATCCATCCATCTATCACTCCACCCACCTATCCATTCATCCACCCAGCAAAATCATCCATATACCCATACATCCATTTTCCTACAACCCATTTATCCATACACCCATCCCACCCACCCACCAACATACACATACACCCAAGAACGCATATGTCCATCTGTCCACACCATCCACCTACATACACATACATCTGTCTACCCCCAACCACCCATCCATCAATTCTTCTACCTCTCCATCCACGTATCCAAGGTCAACATGCAATGAATAAGGCAGTGCTTGCTTCTCGCATCCTGTGCCCAACCAGATGGACTTGATATGTCTCCATCCCCAACTGGCTCATGTCCTAGTGAAGTGGGGGCACCATAAGCAAGACCATCAACACTTCCGTGAGAGAGGTGGCAAAGAATGCCTTAGGATCTCTACACTGACTGGCAGGGTGGCTTCTTTGACACAAGCTGTATACTAAACTGAAGGAAGGCAAGGAGCCAGCACCAAGGGGCAATGGCATATGTGTGCCAGGCAGATGGAGGCAGGATGCCCAGGGCCCTACGTGGGCAGAGTCCAGTCTGATCCAAGTTACAACAGAGGGCTGCTTGGCGTTGCTGAGACTTCCAGGTGACCCAAAACCAACACAGCTTGCTGCCCTGTGGACTAGCAGCATCTGTCTCTCCTGAACTTGTTAAAAATGCAAGTCTCCGGCCACTGCCCCAGACTTGGGCATGGAATTCACTTTATTATCTGTGACACAGCCCTGGGCAGGGAAGGCAAGGAGCCTTTTCCCAGGTGACAACCGCGCCCCCAGGTGGCCGACACTGGTTGTCGGAGGAGTTCCAGGTATGAAGCAAAACAGCAGCACTTCCACAAAACCAAAGTTACGTGGGAGTCGATTAGGAAAATGATGTCTAAAAGCTTGAGGACAATAATGGAGAATGAGGTTCAGAAACAGATCTCAGGCATGGAGCCCTTCTGCCTTTGTTGCAGGGGAACCAATTTGTCCCTAAAGCTGGTCCCAGTTTTAACGCTCGGAGTCCTGGGCTCCTTCATTTCCACCATAGTGAATGTCTCTGCATCTTGTCTGAGTACCTGAGCCAACCTAACAATACACCCCCACCGTGGGGCAGGGTGGGCGGACAGTTAGAGAACATGGTGTTCTTACCTTCTGTATTCCATACAGCTCCTGCATATTAGAATTGCTACAGCTGTCTTATGGAGCCAATACAAATGTCACAGAAATTCTCCAGAGATACCAGGAGTACCCATGTCCTTCCACACTCCTGCAGCGGCTGCCAGATCTGCCAGCCACCCCCCCTGACCTGGGGACTAAAGGTCGGGCAGAGAGAGAGGGTTGGGATGGTGAGGGCCACGAGAAGCTCCTGAGGCAAGGTCAGCAGGACAAGAGCATGTGTGTGTGTGTGTCGAGTTCTTGGACCTTGCTAGAACATGGTAGGTGGCCAGCTGTGGAGGGTTGGACGAATCCAGCTGTGGATGAAGAGGCAGAAAAGGAGTGAGGCCAAGGGACAGAGGACAGGGAAGGTGATGGGCCATTTGGGAAATGCCAATCCAGGTAGCATCCCCAAAGCCCCATCATGAGCAGAATGGTGGCCCCCGAGAGAGGTATGGACATCTTGGACCCCACACCTGTGCCTGGGGTCTTTGCACATGTGACTGAGTTGAGGATCTTGAGATAACATCATCTTGAATTATAGGATCTAAATCAGTGTCCTGAGAATGAAAACACCGTGAGAAGACCACACGACATGGAGGTAAGGACATCCGATGCAGTGCTGAAAGGCTGCCTGGGACACAGAAGGCCTCCCTTTCACCCTTCACAGGAAGCGCTGCCCTAGAGAACCATGGATATGACTTCTGACTTCCAGGATTTCAAGAATACATGGCTGATTATTTTTGGGTCTCTTTTTTGGAGGGGGAGGGTTCAAAAGGGTCTCGCTCTAGCCCAGGCTGATCTGGAATTCACTATGTTGTCTCAGGATGGCCTCAAACTCACGGTGATCCGGCTACCTCTGTCTCCCGAGTGCTGGGAGTAAAGGTGTGTTCTGCCACACGTGGACATGGTTGTTTTTTAAATATTGTTTATTTATTTACAAGGAGAGAGAGTGGATGGACACACCAGGGCCTCTAGCCGCCGCAAATGAACTCCAGATGCATGTGCCACTTTGTGCATTTGGCTCTATATGGACACTGGGGAATCGAACCCAGATCATTAGGCTTTGCAAGCAAGTGCCTTAACTATTGAGCCATCTCTCCAGCCCCATGGTTGTTTTAAGTTCCCCAGTAAGTGTTCACTTATTAGAGCAGCACACTCCAGAACACCCAGACAGCCGTGACGATAGACCATGCGGATGCTCATGCCAGCTCATGGCCAGCTTGGTGAGGAGGGCTCAGCCAGCCTTGTGAATCCAAGGAGGGAGGAGGGAGGAACTCTCAATTCACAGGTGCTATCTAGTCTTGCTCCATACTGCCCAACCCTTTGCCCTGTTCTGGAAGCCCAGGGCTAACAAAGGAACACCAGGAAGAAGGGGCTTGTGCTGTCATAGAAGCCGAGAAGGAGACGCTGCTGACGTGAGACCCATTAAATACAAGACAATTAAAAATGCATTCAGCTTAGATTTCCAAGAGCCATTTCCAGAATGTAAATACCAGACCTGTCATTAAAAATGTGTTTATTGTGATTACACAGGAGAATACTTGGGAGGCTCCGTGTGCATTCAATAAGTGTGTTTTTAATAAGCCTGTTTAATACATGCTCCCCAGACATGGGCACCTAAACACTCCAGCTGAAGGGCCTCAGGTGCAGATAGAGAACCAAGGAATGACCTCACAACAGGCTCCCCACCTCCCCATCCCAAGGTAGGTACTCAAGAGCAGATGACACTCCAAAGACAACGTGTGATCAGTAACTTAGCAGGGGAAAGACTCCCCACACCAGGAATTAAGCAGACATAAGCCAGAATAATACGACACTGTGTCAGGCCAATGCAGCGGGCACAGGGTCCTGCCCGGGTGGCAGTCACTGCTCTGGGCAGTCCTGTCAGGCTTAGAAACCAAAGTCACTAGATCCATCGCAGGGGACAAGGGAAAAGGAAGGCTGCATGCCTCCTTTTTTTTTTAGGGATATCAAATCCAGCGTGGCTGAGGGTCTGGAGTGTCTGTCAGCTCAAAGGCCAATGTGCAGCCATATAAGAAATGATGACGTAAGGGGAGCAATGTGGCAAAGCCAGAAGCAAGGTTGGTTTGTAAGTGAAAAAGAAAGGAAGGAACTTCAGTCTAAATCTACATCTATGTAAGTATGTCAGCATGAAGAAAAAAAGATAATATAAACAGAGAAAGTAATTGCGCCAGTGGAGGAGGATGTGGGAGAAGTTGCTTGAAATGACTAATGTTTTTGCATTTTTAATAAAGGCGAGGAAACGTCTGGATAGAGAGACAGTGATGAGAAAGAAATGTTGAAAATTAAAATCTGTTGCTTCGCTTTGGGGAAAAAAATCCAAATTTAGACGATGCGCTTGCTGTTCTCCGGATGTTTTGCTCATCTCCCCTTCAGTCCTACAGCCTCTCTCCTGCTTTTCGCCCCCACCCTTCCACAGATAAGGAGAGAAGGCTCAGCTCAGCCCCAGCTCTGAGGGGGTGGTTCAGCCTCGGGGCTTCCTCACCTGCTTCTGAAGGACTCTTCCTAGAGCCTGTCATTCAGGAGGATTCCCATCATGCTCCACACCTCATGAGGTCCCATAGAGTCATGGACTATATACCAAGTGCCAACTGCACCAGCAAGACTGTTCACATCACAAACATCATTCCAGATAGTTCTGTTTCCTGTTCCTCAGCCAGAGACAAGCCACAGTGAAGAAAGCCAGCATTCTGGCAAGCCCTAGGGAAGGCATCCAAGCTTATGAGTAACCTAAAACAGCCAAATACTAGAGCTGAGATCTTGACTGTCATGCCCAAGTTCCCCAATGAGGTAACTAAGGAATACTGTTTAGGGGAGGGGGTTCCCAGAGTAGTGATATGGAGTAATTGGGGTTCATGAAAGTATTCTCAAATCCTTGAGTTCTTGTCTGTTTTGCTTAAAGAATTAAATAAAAACAAGACTGAGAAGGATTAATTATGAAATCGTTATATTTAGTCAGAAGTCAGGAGAGGGAAGAGTCTATGAACCAAGGAAGGAGACCTAGGAGCACCCACATGGTCTGAGAGCCCACGTGTTGGGCCTAGATTAAGGGAAGGAAAGAGGAGAAACTAAAGAGAGTTCCCACCATGAGGGAGGCAAGAGGGGATAAGCCCATGTGGGAAGAGGGGTCAGGGACTTTCTCCCCTTGTCTAGGCTGAGAAACTCACCAGAACCTAGAGGTTCATGAGTCTGAGCTGGCCAGTCAAGAAGAGAGTGACTTGCTCTCCCTGGTGTATCTTATAACCTCATGGCGGTGGTTTGTGGGACCCTGCTGACAGGCATGGAGGACAGAGGGTTAAAGGAAAGTTGAGACTGGCCCGAAACCCAGATAATCTCATCCTGAGACCGGCAGGAGTTCAGCTGACTCCTTCCCTCCCCGACCTCCAGCCACCTGGCAGGCCCTGATAAGTCCAGGCATTTCAAGGCCTGAGTTTACTGGAGTTCACATAATTCAACTATAAGGTGATAACAAGGCCCAGGCAACAAAAAAGTCCCTCTAGCTTATCTATGCAACTGGCCCCTGCCAATCCTCTCGGGAGACATCCACAGACCACCCTGTCCCCATCAATCCCCTTGCCACTTATCCCCCTGTGTCTCCTTCTTTCTTCTGCATAAAAGCACCTTCCCCAACCTAATAAATGAGCTGTTCGCTGCAACTGTCTCCCGAGAGTTTTTCCTCTTGTGCTCACGCGGTTCCAAGACTCTGTTCACCCAACTCTGTGGATGAACAGGGATTTGATGCACAGCGACCTCCTAAATAATCCATGGGCCCACAATGGTTCCTGCCTCCCACCTCAGGTGAGCCAGAGAGACAGCTGATTGGCCTGGGCTAGGCTGGCTCAGGAAGCTCTGGGGTCTTAAGCTTGACCAACCACAATGCCAGGATTAGATGTGAATTCTAGTAAAGGGGATGTCCCCCCCTCATGCTGAGGGAGGGGCTCAGGTTGTTTATGAAAATCCATTTAGGCAAGAGATAAGAAGTCAGACCATTCTCTGGTCTCTAGCAAAGTAGAGACTACAAGCCAAAGGACATTCCTGCTTTTTACTTCGAGGTCCAGTCACCCTGAACTGCCTCAGTAGCCAAGGGGAACATTTATCCATAGACCATGCACCTACCAGTAAGGGGCGTTGGTGCCTGCCCTCTCCTGTGGTGATGGCCTCTGAACCACCCCTCAAGTACAGCTCCTCAGAGAAGCTGAGGCCACTGGAACTTAACCCCTTCACTACCTCGGCTCTCACCCAGCAACAGCGTACTGCCTACTGGCACAGGAGCAGCAAGACTCTTTCAAGAGCAAGTGTCTGAACACAGAAAACAATAGGATCAGCTTGTCCTCTATGCCGGAAAGTGACCATGGCATACCCCTTTTCTTGGGAGTTGGCACTGAAGGAGCCAACTGTTGTGTTGGGAGGTGAGTGACCAAAAACTCAGGGCTGTCAGTGGCCTGCTGCCCCCCCCATGACACTATTCCTCTTACAGAAAAGACCCTAACTGAAGGCACTATCTCAGTGTCTTCCCAACATCACAGAGAGGTCCCTCCAACAAAGCCCAACTAAGTGGGCTTTGGAATTGCTTTGAAAAAGGCAAAAGAAAGAGAGAGAGAGAGAGAGAGAGAGAGAGAGAGAGAGAGAGAGAGAACTAAAAATAACCCCATTCCAGCTAGGTGTGGTGGTTCCCTCCTGAAAACCAGATGTTCTGATGAGCGGGGTGTGGGGATGCAGACCTGTAATCCCAGCACTTAGGAGGCAAAGGCAGAGAGAATGAGTTTGCAGCCATTCCAGGCTACAGAATGAGACTCTCTCCAACAAATGCACAGTACAGATCAGTAGGTATTTTCTAAATTTGAATTAATTACTACTGGAAAAAATACACATTGAAAGCCAAAATAGTTTCACGCCAAGAATGGCTAGAGAAGCAAAATCCTCATGGGAAGATGGTATAGCCCGAGAAGCCCCTAACCTCCGCAACCCCGACGACAGTGACCAGAATGGTCTCTCTAGTCTTCCTCTCCCTCCTCTTCTGATGACATCAAAGAAGGCCCAATGTCCTCAGGCTGAATTCACGTTTCACAAAGAAAGAGATATCCCGCCTCGGTGGGTTATTTGGCTAAGCCCAAAAGAAAGAAAGAACGCCCCAACAATGAGGCCAGCCAAGGCTTTGGGGGGGCTCGGGAGCCGCCTGTGGAGTCCAGAGCAGAGCGAAGGAATTGTGCACTGACCTGAATTCACCACGCGAGCCTCCTCCTCCAGGGAGGAGACAAAAGGAATGAAGAGAGACACAAACGAAAGAAAAGGAGAGCGAGCAAAGAAGCCTTCAGAACAGTTGTCCATCCGCCAGCGTCCTTTGTCCCCCTGACGAAACTCCTAATCGGCTTTCAGCGTCTGCTTGAGGCCTTTCTGGCCACAGAAAATTGGCAGGGGCCACCATGACAGGGAGCTGCTGGGACTCTGTCCTTCGCCACCCTAGTCCAGGAGATGATGACATACAGGTAGGTGGAGGAGGAGAAAGGCCCACCATTGGGCTGACTTACCGCCAGAGAGAACTTTCCAGAACCTTTCCCATGTCTGCGTGATAGTACTTGGTCAGGATCAAGATGACCTGTTGTATCAAGAGAAAAAACAAAAGTGGATATCAGCAGGTTTTGAGGTTCTCAAAAAGGGACACACACATGCTCTTGGGATCCCCCCAAATCCAGCTGCCCAAAGGCTCTGCTCTGTAACTTGCTTCTCTTCAGAGTGAATTTGAGGATATCCCAACCGAGAAGCTCCACTCAGCAGCTGTCACTTGGTGAGAATTGTTAAACCTAACCCCGAATTGTGGCCAATTTCACTAGGCTTCACTAGGCTCTGATCCCAGTATGAGCAAAAACTCACTCGGTGAACCTATAAAGATGGGGTGTCCCCACTTGTGCATCAGCACCCCTGTAACTCCCAGAAGCAGCTGTCTGCAAGAGGCAGCTACCCCAGACAGAAACCATGCAGGGTGATGACAGGGGCTGGGAGGTGGGGGAGGCAGGGAGACAGCCGGAGAAGGTCCCATAAATCATCAGTGATATGCACCTAATTTGTTTATCTACTCAGCACTCATAGACCCCTACCACAGAGCCATACAGAAAACACAACTGCTGAGAAAATGGAAATAAATGTGTTTAAGAGAATTCAACGTTCTTCAAACCCAGAACATAGGAAAATAAATGGTAAAAGGGGATTCGTCAGCCCAGCGGGAAAGAGAGATTGATCTGCAATTACGTCTCTAGCCATAGAATCCTCATGTACATCAAATTTCATTTCACCCGCTGCCAGTCCGTATTAGCAACACCTAACAGTCCCGTTGCCAGGGAAACCCTGAAAGATGAACTGGGACACCTATGGTTCCCATTGGCCAATGTGGTGACCCCAAATTAACTAAGCTATGTCCTCCCTTTGCTCCCCCCTCATGGTGAGTAGAACTTTCTGGGGCACTGGGTCCTCGGGGCATCTTTGTGGCAGCCGGGCCCGCTGGCTGATCAAGGGTCTGTGTTTCCCGGATGATTAGAGCAGGGAGACAGGAGGAGGGTGTCAGAGAGCCAGGACAGAGGCGGCGATGATTAAAGGGAAATCGGGGCCCTGTCAATGGAGGCGAGACAGGCTGTGCCTGGTGCCCAACAAAGCTATTTCCTCTCGTCAGCTCACGGTTTGCCCAAGTCAGAGACAAGAGGAGGCAGGAGGAGTGACAGAACACCAATGGGCAGGAGACAAGCGTGTTCTTAACCTATTGATTTATATTTCATATGATCTGCCATCCCCAGGGGGTTTTCTCGGGAGCCAGAGTGTGACAGCTGGAAGGGACCTCAAAGTAGCTTTTACCTGCCTGTTGGGGATGAGATCATTGCCCATCAGATGTCGACAGATTAAGATACACGTTCCAAGGTGGGAGCTTACCCCCTGCTAGGGCTCCAGGCCCTGCTCAACTTAGAAGCTGGCCCTTGGAGAGGCGAGGGTCTCCCCAGAGCTCCTGTCCATACTCCCACCCAGAATGAGTTCTGACTGGGGACCACCCTCCCGCCATGCTAGACTCTGGCCTATGCACAGGCTGTGTCTCATGCAGGACCCTCTTCCCCAGCGGCACCCCAGCCTCTGTGGGTCACTCCTCATAATCCTCAGCTCTGTCTATCTACCCCATGATCCCTCCAGGATGGCTCCCAGATCCCACACTGAGCTCTGCACAGCTCTGCTCTCTCACCTCACCCAGGTCATAGCTCTGTCCTGCATATGAGGGTGGGGACCTTGTCTGGTTTTATGTTCCCAGTGCCTGTCACATAACAAACGCTTGTTCAAAGAAACAGACAGCTTCACTCTAAGAAACAAAAATCAATACAGCAGGGGGCACCCAAGCAGGAGACGGACCACCTCAAACTCACCATTTAGAGCCCTAACGCAACCTCTAAGGAAGTGGGATGACGAGCAAAAGAGTTATTCCCACAGCAAGACAGAGATCCTAGGGAAGGATAACGGAAAGAGGCACCAAGGGTGCCCAAAATTGTCCAAAACACAAATCCAAAAACACTTAAGAACCTAATAACTATGCAAACTTTAAACTTACCCACCAAGACTCAGGGAGATTTGTAGAAGGGGGGGGGTGGAAGGAAAGTAAAAGCCATGGGGAGGGAGGATACCTAATGCATAAAAGGGAATATCATCCTGGATTCAATGGTTTTTCTCTAATAACTGAGCATATTGTTTTGTTTATATATATATATATATATATATATATATATATATATATATATATATAAAATCTTATTCCAATAAAAAAGTTAAAAAATCAATACAGTGAAGCCAGGTGGCAGCTCTCCTCAACTCTGGCCACACAATCACAAGTCACGCCTTTCAGGAAGAGGACACACCATCCAGTCCTTGTGCCAAGGAACCGGGGTGCTCTCCTTTGACTGCGTAGCTCAGTCAGCCTGGAGACCTGGGTGACCCCTGTGGAGGAACTATAGTAAGTAGGCCACCACACAATCTAGAGCTGAGAAGTGAAACAGCAAGGCAGTCCTGGCCCATGACCCGCCACCCCCATGTCCTCACTCCCCTGATCTGTGGGGACAAAGCGGAAGAGAGGAGCCTATGCCAAAAGTGACAGGCACACACCCTTGATGTGCCAGGCACCTCATTACAAGGTTTACTCAAGCCTTCATGCCTGGGCCCCTGAGATGGCCTTACTGTTCCACTGTTCCTGCCCACAGATGAAGAAAACGAAGCGCAGAGAGCCAAAAAAAAAAAAAAAAAAAAAAAAAAACCAGGCAGCCATAAAAAGCCAAGCTGGGAAGCAATCCTGAGCCCCTGAACAGGAACGAGGGCTCCTCACCGCCGTGCCAAAGGCTGCTTCAGAGAGACCCTGTATCAGAAGTGGTTTCAAAGAACTAAAAATTATGACATGCCTTCCCGAGGTCCTGGCTAAAAGCTTTGGAAATAAACCTCGGGGAGGCGGTCTCTAGGCCCTGGTGGGTCTCCACAGCTGTGGACACTTTGATCTGGGTAGAGAAGAAGCAGGAATGTGAGTGTGAGCCCTGGCAATCATGGGGCCTCCATGCCTGAGGCTACCCGTGCCTGCAGCCAGGGAAGTAAGAGTAACTGGCCACTCCTAACTGTCACCTCTGTATCTCATCTCACTTTTAGTTCTCTGGGCTCCCAAGCCGCAGTGGAACAATTTGTCCCCATTTTGAATTGGCTCAGGGCCACTTGACCCCTGCTCTGCTGGTCACACACCATGAGTGTGAACCCATCTGACCTTGACTGGCATCATCAGACCCCACAGGGAGCGGCTTCCACATCTGTTTTGCTTTCACTGCTGAGGAAACTGAGATGTGAGGCTGCCAAGGAGCCCGCCTGATGTCACACAGAGCAGAGTGAGGACCCCTTGTGCTCGAGCTGAGGGCCCCAAGAGCCTAGGGAGCCTTGGGACCTGCCTTCCTCACCCAGGGATGCTTCTTTGCTTGAGTGTCCCCAGAGACCAGGGCCAGACAACTGGTATGTGAGCTGGGCAGCCGCAGAGCAACCACACTTGGTGTCAGCCTCTGATGTCACCATCCCAAAATTCTGGCCAAGGACTGAACTGAGATCTGCCTTTTACTTCGTCCTGCGCACTGTCAATCAGTCCTGAGGAACCCACTGCCTCACAGGACAGTGACCCTCCCACCTCTTTGGCTGAGCTGGTGTGGGAGCACATGTCTACCACATGGTGGTCC
This sequence comes from Zapus hudsonius, assembly GCA_004024765.1. Lineage (NCBI taxonomy): Eukaryota > Metazoa > Chordata > Mammalia > Rodentia > Dipodidae > Zapus > Zapus hudsonius. Next base: position 16,967 of record PVHP010016011.1, on the reverse strand, counting down.
TCACCCACCCTGCCAGGCACCCACCTCCTCCTGGGAGCAAGCATGGCAATGGAGGGCAGGGCTGGAAGGAAGTGTGAGTGCATGCCAGATTTAACCCACAGCTTCTGGAACTGTCACCCAAGATCCCATCCAGGATGTACCTTGGCACCCACAGCCTCTGACTGCGTTCCAGGGAATGGACTGTTCTAGCCATAAGAGGTCACTAAGGGTGCTCTCTCCCCACAAAGGAAAAACAAAACCCAAGACCACACTCAACTCCTTCCTGGAGAGAGCCTCAGGGCCCTGGTCCCCATGGCCAACTCCACCTACAACATCAGAGTTCAATGCCAGGCCCAGGGTGGGTGGCTTCTCTGTTCCTGGCTCAGAGAAAGCTGCCACCAACCCAGGGCCCTTAAGTAACATTAATGGCTCTCAGTCACACAGAGGAGAGAGCATTGGGGACACAGGGAACCTCTGCCCTGGGTTGGTGGAGGTCCAGATTGAACAGCCAAGGTCTTCCCTGGGCACAGCTCTGGCAGGGTGGGGGGATGCCATGTTTCCTTTGTCAGGTCACCTGGACAGCTGGATCTTCTCAAGTGGGTTAAAATAAAATCAGAGTGTGGTATTGTTAAACCCTCTGAGTCTTAGTTTCCTCACATGCTAGATGGAGCTACTTCCTCAGTAACAATGTGTCCTGGGGATTCAAAACACCGTCATTGGGGCTGGAGAGATAGCTTAGCGGTTAAGGCGTTTGCCTACAAAGCCTAACAACCTGAGGTCCCACATAAGGACAGACGCACAAAGTGGTGTGTGTATCGTGTATCTGGAGTTCTTTTGCAGGGGCTGGATGCCCTGACATGCCCATTCTCTTTCTCTTTCTCTCTCTCTCTCTCTCTCTCTCTCTCTCTCTCTCTCTCTCTCTCTCTCTCTCTCTCTTTCTCTCTCTGTTTTTCTCTGCTTGCAAATAAATAAATAAAATTTAAAAGAAGAAAAAAACACCATCATCAAGTCTTCTTTCATGCTTTACGGGCCTCTGCTACCAGGTCAGCTCCTTCCAGAACACCGTGGAGGGGGGCTCATCAGAACATCACCGCTGAGGGGAAGTTCATGGTGCCCTGCAACACGGAGCCTATTCCTGCTGTGTTCCAGGGGCCTGTCCCACAACAGTAGGCAATAAGCCTGGTCTTTATTGGATCTGCACCTAGCCACCTCTTTAGCGGGCAGCTTAGGGTAAGACCAGGGTAGTCCTTGTCACTCTGCAGGCCCAAACTTCCCTATCTATAAGGTTGCTTTCAAACCCTTTCCCACTGGCAACCTTACAAGTGCATGCATTCCTAGGACCAAGAAGAATCAGAAAAAAGCCAACAAATTCTCAGGCCCAATTCACTGTCAATCAACAGACACGGGACACCAGGAAGGGGGAAGGAAAAGGAAGAAAGAAGAAAGAAAGGAAGAAAAGGAGGAAGGGAGGGAGAGGAGAGAGGAAAGGAGGGAGAAGAGAGAGAAAAAAAGGAAGCAAGAACTTAGCATGCAACCAATATCTGCTGCAAAAAGAGAGGCCAGAGTCTCTACCTTTGCCCTGGAGGTCCCTACATCGCCAGCAACTACCTGACCAAGTGACCACCTTTGGTATAGTCTAGCCTGGGGCTTCACTCCCCCAGTCTGGGGCCTGTCACTGGCCATGCAGACCCTGGTCAGATCACCCGCCTCGACTCAGAATCCGAATGTGACACACAGACTTGGAGGCTGTCCTGGTGCTCAGGCTCCATCACTCACACAAGGACTCAGGCTCCTCTGTGACTCAAGAGGTCTGGCCCTGCACGGCACTGTTCTATCCCTTGGGTCAGCCTTTTGGAGACATGTAGCCCGTCTCCAGGAGCCTATTAGGATGGCTCTCACCCTGGCCCTATTTTAAATTTTCAAGCAGAGAGAGAGAGAGAGAGAGAGAGAGAGAGAGAGAGAGAACAGGTACACTAGGGCCTCCAGATACATCCACCACTTTGTGTATCTGGCTTTACTTCAGTACTGGAGGATTGAACCTGGATCGTTAGGTTCTGCAGGCCAATGCCTTAACTGCAGAGCCATCTCTCCAGGCCCATACCCTGAACCTTTACATATGTGATCCCTTGGATCCTCTCCTTTGCTCTACATTGCCCCTTCTTGCTCATTCGTAAGGTCCCCTTCCTCTAGGAAGACTCCCCTGACTACTGCAAGCTAAACATTCCAGGAAGGGAGGATCTACATGAGCCTCTGGCCCCAAGGTCAACAACAGGTCTCCAGAGCCTGGCTAGGCACCACCACATTTGAAACTGCTGAGCTCAGGATTTAACTGAGAGCCAGCTCAGAAGAGGCAAGAGAGGCCCCTGGCCAGGCCTTTCCCCCTCCTGCCTCATCTGTCACCCAGGGGCACCTGACAAATGGATCTAGCAGGATCCCACTTCTGCCTCTCAATACTGTGTTGTGCTGAGCCCCCAAGAGAGCTGCTGGTGGAGAAAGCCACCAAAATCTTCAGCTGCAATGACAACAAGCCTTCATCCTCTCCACCCCACATACCCCCAGGAGTAGGGCAGGAAAATGCCATTTTAAGACAGATGAACAAAGCAGAGACCAGTTCATATGGTCCGAACAGGGTGGGCTAAAATAAGGGAACCAGTGAAACTGATCCATCTCAAGAACCAGGAAAAAAGGGTCCACTTGTGACGGTCATGCAGCTCCAGAGAAACCCCTCCCCTTGAATGGGAGGTGTCTAGCTAGAGCTACAATCTAGGTGCTAAAACTGATTGGTCAGATATAAACCAATCAGCTGTCTCTCTGACTCACCTAGAAAAAACTTAAATTAACTTCCCTAGAAGAAAGCGCTCTCTTCCCCACATGGCAGGCTAGCAGAAGGACCTCTGACTCTCCAGGACTGGTAAGGGCACCCCAGCCCTCACCTCAGTCTGTGGTGAGGGGCTGGATTTCTCTTCCACATGAATCTTTCCTTCTCATGATCTTTCCCCTTTCAGCTTGTTTAGCTGAACAGCATAAATTCTGTTAAAACTCTCCACGTTTTCTCCCCACACTGGCGGCTGGAGAACTCTGTAACTCCCCATGTTCCCTTAATAATAAAGTCTCCCACTCTACCTTAGTATCTGGTTGTCTATGATTTTAATTCTTTAACTTTGTAGACAAGACCTCGGATACTCTTTAAACTTTGGGGTGCATTGAAATTTTTGCTGGGCGTTATCTAAATTCTAATCCCCAGATCGCCCCATTAAATACTAACAAAGAAGGTAGGGAATACCACGATTTATGGTGACTTTAGTTATTCATCCAACAAACTGTCTGCTCTCTGGGTATGCCAGGCACAGGGACCAACAGGGGAAGGGCAGCCAGGGCTCCAGTACCCATGGGCTGACTCTGTACCCATGGGCAGCCAGGGCTTGGGTACCCAGGATGACTCTCTCCTGTGATTTAAGAGCACTGTCGAGGGTGCAGAGAGGGAGTGTAAATACATACACCCACAGAGAGAGGAGAGCAGTAACCACACTTGCAGTCTCTCCCCAAGATGTGACCTACATACTTCTGGGTGAGCATGGCCCTGGCCCTGCACCTTCCACCCTGTTCCCAAAGGACACACTTCTCAGAAAGGCCCCCCGCAGGAGAGGCTCCTGGGGTTCTGCAAGGCCATAGCATATTTATTCTGCCCCAGAGCTGTTTGCACACTCTGAGCAAATTCTATGATGCTTGAGTCTCTGTTTTCTCATCTAAAATTAGGCACTGGAGTCTTTGCTCCATGGTGACCTCATTGAAAGATTACTGACCCTCAGAGAATGGCTTTGCAAGAAGTGCTGTCCCCAGGGAAGGGGCTGGCCATCAGGACACTGGAGGAGACCGCTTTAATTGCACTGACCGGAAAGAGCACTCACCCAAACACTCCAAGCAAAATGGGAGCGCTGGGGCTGCTGGGCTCTCAGGAGACCCCTCCGGGCCCAGAGGGAATTAGACACGGCCTAGTTAAGTTAACTGAGGCACTCCCTCCCCCCTGCGAGGACACAGGAGCAGAGGCACGTCTGCCACACAAAAGGCCACTGCCTGTCGCTGGGGAGGGAGAATGTCCCCCTGAACAAAGTGGGCTGGCTGTCACTCCAGAGGCCCCAGAACTAGCTACTATGGCAACATGCGCATCTGTAAGACACCAGCTTGCCACTGATCCAGGTGTGTGTGGAGCCACACACTTGACCTCTCAGAGCCTCATCCACTCAGGGGATGTAGGACTTGGCTAGATTCCAGAGCCCTAACCAGCAATGTCACCCAGAGTCACTAACACTTCTCTTGAAGCTGCCCAACAACGACACTCTGGGGAACACCTCACCAGGCCACTTCATTGCAGAGAAAAGCCTCGAAGAGCCACAGGCAGGATGGGAGAGCCAGGCCTGCTCCACCAATGGGCTTCTTCCCAACACTCTTTTTATTTTAATATATATATTTATTGACCATAATGAGTTACATTATTTAGTGGGCAAACAATGAGTTGTTATCACCAATTCCCCAATGCCCCCCCTCCCCATCCCCAATCAGCTGGATATCCTCTTCCGTGGGTCGTCTGGATCAGTCCTTGTGGCAGGGGACCATGGATAGCCTAGTACTCAGCCCGGTTCTCTTGGCCCAAGTGTGTTGTTACATGCCTCTGGATATTCTCCCCCACCACGGCTCTCACAATCTTTCCGCCCCCTCTTCCGCTCAGTTCCCTGAGTCGTGGTGGGTGAGTATTAAGGCTGCTTTAATGTTGTGCGCTTAGGGGTCTTTGTGTTGAAAATTGTTGGTTTCTGTCCCCCTGGCTTATCCTGTGTTGATTGGCTGTGGCTGTGGGTCCCTTGTTCATCCATCCTGTCATTCTCTTGTACATGCAGCCAGTGAGAAAAGGAGACATCCATACACACAACAGCTAAAGAAATCTCAAACTTGTTTGTCCTGTGGTCTGACAACACCGCATCTAAAGCTATGCTGTGAATGTCCCTCCACGTGAAGGTTCCCACAGTGACTCCAGCCATGACAGTGGCAATAGCTGGAGACCTGGAATAAGAGCTGGAAGAAAGCGCCCTTGTCTGGTCACCGGGGAAGCAGCACACTGCTAGACAAGACGAGAAGGGACTCCCAGGTTGGGTGCAGATTTGGGGCAAGAGGAAGACCCGGGAGGACGACGCTGCACCGCTTTCCCAGGGAAGCACTGGGTTAAGCAGGTAAATGTGACCTCAGCTTAAAACTGCAAAGGTAAATAAGGATCCCTCCTCCCTTTTTCTCAAAGGGGCTGAAGAAATGCCCAGAAGGATGGTGAGACACCTGCCAATTCAGCACCACTGAGGAAGATGGGGGGCGATTTCAACTAGAGAACTTTTGATACTTGCCCTATGTTAACCCTGCAGTGATCCCATCTGCTCTAGAAAATTCGGCAAATCAGATCAGGAGGCTTTTCCAAGGTCTCCAGTGCTTCCTCCTCTAGGGAGGAAGCCCCAGCAGAATACAAATGGCTTTCCTTCTCTGGCCCAAACCACCCCAAGGGCAATCTTACTACTGGTAAGACCCACCAAAAGAGCCACAGGCCACCTGGCCAAGGAGCTCCTGGGGCCTTGTCCTCCTGGTCACTGTGGCTGCTCAGGTAGGAGCCAGGGGCCAGAGCAAGGTGAGCAGCCTGTGCAGAGCACCTCCTTGCTTCCCTGTGTGTGTGTGTGTGTGTGTGTGTGTGTGTGTGTGTGTTTGTGTGTTGTAACAGACAAGACCACTTCAGAGTGGATGAAAGCAGCGTTTACCTGCCACTTGATCTCCAAAACATGGGAAAGATGTTTGTTTTCCACAGTAGCACTGGCTGCCAAGACAGGGGGAGGGGGGAGATGAAATCTGAGTGAAAAATGAAAGCATTCAGTTGGTGCTCAATAAATGTCAGCTCCTTTCTCCTCCAGTGCTGGCCACCTGCAGCCCTGGATCTAGACATGGCTGTAAAGCATGCCCACTACCAGGGAGGAATCAGGGTTGTGTGACGGGTCAGGCATCTGTAGAGAAACCCCTCCCTTTGAGTGGGAGGTGTCTAGTTAGTTAGTGCTAAAACTGATTGGTCAGATCAGCTGTCTCTCTGACTCACCTGGGGAAAACTTAAATTAACTTCCCTAGAAGAAAGCCCTCTCTCTAACCCCACATGGCAATTGAGCAGAAGGACCTCTGATCCAGGCTTTAGGAAGGTAAGGCCTACCCCACCCCAGCTAATGGCTGGGGTGGGGGCAGGCTCCAGACTTTTTCCCTCATGAACCTCTCCTTCTCATGATGGGAGCCCTCTGTATCTTTTCTTCTTCGGCTTGTTTAGCTGAACAATATAAATTCTGTTAAACTCTCTGACACATGTTTTCCCCATACTGGTAGCTGGAGAACTCTGTAACTCCCCATGTTCCCTTAAATAATAAAGTCTCCCACTATACCATAATATCTTGTTGTCTATGATTTTGATTCTTTAACTTTATAGACAAGAACTCGGGTACTCCTTAAACTTTGGGGTGCATTGGAATTTTTGCTGGGTGTTATCTAAATTCTAACCCCCAGCTCACCCCATTACATATGGTCTGGATGAGAGAACACGAAGGCAGGAGTCCAGAGCTGGCATCTGTCCCTCACTGCAGGCCTGGAGCAGCCCTGGCTAATCTCTCTCAGGAGATCAGCTTAACTCTGGCTGGGTTTCCATTTGGAATGCATGGACAGCTGGGGACCTAGGAAGGACCCCAGGCTTCCTACTGTGGTTTGTGGGTGAGTGGTGGAACATCATGGCCCACCTCGGAGGCACAGGTGAGGTTGTCATGAGAACATAATCCCTACTTCCCAGATCAGAAGCCAAAACACCAAAAGAGACTGAGACCAGCCATCAGGAGACCATAGAACACTCCAGGCCCATAAGGAGACTCGGGCCATGCTGACCAAGGCCACACTTTGTGGATTAGGCCCTGGGGCTCTCCCAGGCTGACTTCCAACATTGGCCCCTTTCATCTTGCCAGTGTCTGTCCCTCAGCAATACAGACCCAGTCTCTGGAAGGCAGCTGGGCTCAGCATGGGGCCTTACTACCTGCCTGGCCAAGATTCCTCACTCCTCCTCTACAAAGAAATCAATGCTATTTAAAAGAAATTGATTGGGCATTCTCACCAGCAAGAAGAACTGTTTCCCTCCACTGAAGAGTGAGGCAGGGAAATCCCACCAGGCTCAGAAAGCCAGGGAGAGGCACACAGTCAGCACAGAGGCCAGCCTCACAAACCCCCAGGGCTCTGAATGTAGCCTTGCTCTCCCTCTCTCCTGCCCCAAAGCCCCCTCCCCAAGCCCCATAATCCCCCACTCCCAATGGCATAAAGCTAGCTTGGACCTCCAACCCAGCATCCACAAACATCTCAGGCAAGGAATAAAGGTAAGCTGAGAATAAATACTGGAGTTTTGTTAAGCAAGCTCTGGGCCAGGGCTAAGGTTAAGATTCTGGGGTCAGGGTTGGGGTCAAGGTCAAACTTAAGCTGAGACAGGATTAAAGTAAAGGTCAAGATTAGGGTCAGGGTTGACGTAGAGGTTCTGTTCTCTTACTGACATGTGTGACAGCAGTGTCCAGCAGCCTTGGACATGGGGTTGTGTGCAGTGAAGTCAAATGTGATAAAGAAATCCCTAAACTGAATGTTCTGCCCTCCCATCCCCATGTGGGCATCTGCACTCCTTTTTCCCAGGCACAGACCCCCCCCCAGCCCCTCCACCCACCCAGATAGCAAACCTTACTGTCCAGCCAATATGCCACCACCGCCAGGAAGCCATCCAGGTGTCTCAAGCCCAAGTAACCAGCATCTAAGGATACTGCTTGCCCACAGCAGGTACCAGCTGAAGCACTGTCTTGAAGCCTGAGCCCTCCCGCTCACTGTTCTGTCCTAAGGCCCAGCAATGGAGGAGCTTTGTGGACTTCTGTGAGGAATGGCCTGGCCAAGTGAAATCCCTCCCGTCCTCATCTTGAAACCTGGAGGACGTGAGTACCACATCCCTGAGGGGCTGGAATTGAGTGTGATCATATTGGTGGAGACCTGCCTCATGTCAGGAGGCATGACACATGATGGCCCCCTTCCTTCCTCAGGAGCTAGGGGAAGGGGGAGAAACAAACACAGGCCCTGCAGGGTCACCCAAGACCTTACTATCTGGATCTGGAGAGGCCGGGACAACATCCCCTCTCTCCTCATGGCACTAAAGAGGAAGGGAGGCTGAAGGCCCAGGGGCAGAGCTGTTGCTCTCTACAAGTGCAGAGGCAGCTCATATGTAGGCTGGGCTTTGATTCAGGTTCCAAGGCAAAGATGAGAGCCAGGGAAAGGCACTGGCAGCAGGGGAGGAGAGAAGGAGGGAGAGGGAAGAGGAGGAGGGAGAGGGAAGGTCTGGCTGGGTATCTCTCCCTCCTGGAGATGCACACAAAGCCTATGATCACAATCAGACAGAGGACAGGCTCAGCCTGGGCTATCATGGCCCAGGGGACCTCTCTCTGGGAAGGGATTGGCGTCGGGTTTTTTCCTGGCTTTGGGATGGCCTGTGGTTGTGTGAAATAACATCATTAAGGAAGATGGATAGAATCACAGGTGCACTGCTGGACTATTTCTGTAATCTTGTTACTGTTTTGGTAGTATTTTCAAAGCAAAAAGTCATAATGGAAAGAGAGATTTAAGAAACAACACCAGTCAGATACAAAGTAAAAACTGTTTTGAGTGTATGGGGGTACCCTCTCGCACTTGCCTCTACTTCCTGTAAGCTAGACAATCAATCCCCAGCAAGGACTGGGCCACCACACATGGGCCCCAGGTACCCGAGGGGGTAGCTTCTTCCCATCCAGGAGCTCCTGGTCACAGAACAAGAGATAGGACCAGATTGAGATGCCGAAGAGAAAGGGGAAGCACGCAGCAAGAGTGACCCTCTGTATCATGCCCGCCTCACACCTGTCACCCCGCCTGTGTCCACAGCCTTTCTTCACCAAGAGAGGCCAGGATGGGAAACCAGAGCCACCGTCACCCAAGCAAGGACATGTGCCGGCCCTGCAGGATAAACAATGGTACTCTGTGCAGCCAGGCTGGTCTCCTGGGAGGTGGTGTGTCTGAGAGATCAAGCTCTGGCTCTGTCTAGTGACCGGAAAGAATTGGACATCAGTGATGTGTGTCGCCTGCCCATGGAGCCAGGCAAGATTCTCCTCGTGACTACTTCTTATGAAGCTTCTATTCAGCCTGCTGCGTGGGCTGTCACCTCGCTCTCTGCAGCCCTTGTCCCTGGGAGCTCTATTGCCCCGTTTGGAGGAGGCTGAGGCACAGAACAGGAGGCTTATTTGGTCCATGTCATAGAACTCAGAGATGGAGGGCCAGGCCTCTCAGTCAGGCATCCTATCCATCTCATAACCCTTGAATGGCAAGAAACACATCTGTCTGGCCTCTGTAAGGATGGGTAGGGGAAAGAGTGACTTTTGGGCACATTAATACAAGATGGTGGTCCAGGGGACAGCAACCTAGCCCCAGCTGTGACCAAGCTTTGGCCTCTTTGAAGCTACCTCCTCATTAAGGACACGGGTCCAAAGTACACACCAAACTGCCACACCCCACAGCTGGACGGTGGCTACAAGCGGCTAGGGCAGCACCCAAGGCTCCCACCTTCAGGGATCCCATGTGACCTCTGAAGGTCTCTGAGAGCCAATGGGTCAGGCCCACTTTGGAAGGCTCTAGGACTGATGGCACCTAGGAAGATAAACAGCCCCAGGAGAGGATCCAGTGAGGCCTCTAGCAGCTTGCAAAGATGTGCTCACAATGGGTACTAGTATCAGATGGAGGTGGGGCCGTATTTCCCTATGCCCCTGACGGCCCAGAAATCTGCATTCAGTATGAGTGACCTGGGAGGAGCCAGCACCCCCAACGCAGTTCAGAGGAGCAGGTCAGGCAAGGATCATGCTGACCAGCTTCTCAGATCATTGAAGCCCCTCAATGGACTGGCCAGGGGTCCCCATCTTGGCACCAATAATAGTCACAAATGTCTGGGACCTAGGTAGATGGACCAATGCACGCACCCAAAGCTCTAGTCAGACACGGGACCCCCCTTCCTCTTCAGTGCCATGGGGAGGAGACCTCTCCAGCCAGATGGAGAAAGCCTGCAGGGCCTGTGTTTGTGGGCACACCCCACCCATTCACAGCTGGGATTTCTGTGTCCCAGGCCTTTAGCTGGTTTTCTCTGTCCTACCAACCCCAGGGCTCACTACATTGCACACCCTGTCTGGGAAGGCTTCCCAGACATGCTCCTCACTTCAGCCAGGGGGGGGGGTGCTGTCTCTGGGGTCCTACAGGTCCTGGGTGGGATGGGCTGAACAGTGCCTCCCAAAGGTCTGTCCGTCTAGAAGCTATGTGCGTGGCCTTGTTGGGAAAGGTCTTCGCGCATGTCATTTCAGACCTCGAGGTGAAATGGCCTTAAATTCCCTGGCAGGTGTCTTTGTCAGAGACACACAGGGGACACGGAAAGAAGAGAAAGTGATGGGTCTACAGCCAGGGAATGCCAGGAGTTACCCCAAAGCCGCCAGAAGCCAGAGAGCCTGGAGCAGACTCTCCCCTCGGGCCTCCAGAGGAAACCAGTTCTGAGACTTTCAGCCCCCCAGCAGTGTGCGCTTGGGCTGCTGGAGACACACCTGTGCTCTTTGCCTGGGAAGCTCCGCACACATTCCACCTGCTTTACACGTGGTGACACTGAGGCTCAGCCTGTCACCTTGGCACAGTCAGGAAGTAACAGGGCTGCAGTCCCCATTGACAACTGTCTGATTCCACATCCAGGTCCCTATTCCCCTGTCCAATAATCTAGGCCTCCTTCCCCCATCCAATGGTCAGTCACAGGCCCCGGATGGAAGGAGAAGGGGAAGGCCCAGCTCGCTCGCTCCCCAAGCTCTGCCTGAGGAAGACACTGGGTCCTGTGGAGCCCCAAGCACTGAGAACACAAAAGCCTGGGCCTCCGTCAGTCATGAAAGCAGCACTTTAAAAAAGAGCTGAGAACGAGCTGGGAAAGGACCCCATAAATCAAAATCAGTCAACAGAAAATAAATGTCTGAGCGTTACTGATCTGTGGAAAATTGCGTTTTTACATCGAATCTGTTTAAGGTGTAATGTGTATTTTAATAGGTGGGTTTCAGCAGCCTTTTCCACCCAAAGTGCCCTTTGAAAATATTATTGACTCTCAATTTCCCATAACCTGATTGAATTTAATTTTAACCGTCACTCCTTTTGAATAGTGACTGCAAGTGAAATTATAAGGCCTTCTTTTTTCTTTTTTGGCCACTGCTGTTGAGGTGACTTTCCCGGGCTCCTACATGGAAGGCTAGAAGGAAGAGCTGGTGTTTGGAGGATTTATTCATGGTAATCTGGAGGAATTGGACAAGCTGCAGTGTGGTTTCTGCTTACCTGCTAAGGACATAAGACGTCCCGGGAATATCCTGAAGGTGAGTGGAGGTTGCTGAACCTGGTTTCCAATCAGAAATCCCTCTTCTACCCTGGCAGGCACCCACCAGACAGCCATATGTTCCCCCTTGCTACAGCCTCCGTGAGACAAGCTGTTATGTCAGAACGGAGGGCCCAGCAAAGGACAGATGCAGGCTGCAGCCTGCTGCAAGAGAATGGGGGGGGGGGGAGTCTCGTAGGCAGCCTCAGCTAGAAGGATGTGATTTTGGTCACAGCAGCCTCTGAACAATGGTCAGGAAGATGGGGCTTCAATAGCAGCTGGGGAAGAGGTTCAATGGGCAGCCCAGGCCCCGGCTGCAAGGTGGAGGGCTTCTTCACCCACCCATCCCCTCGGCTGCTTGTGCTGCCATCGTCCCCTCTCATGGTTCTGAGTTGCTTCCAAGACTCCTCTAGGCTCAGCACCCTATGGAGCCCAGGGACCAGGCTTGCTGGCCCAAGACCTCAGTTCTGCCACACAGCAGCTCCCAGGCCCGAGCCTACGTACTGAGCAGAGTTGGGTGTAGAAGTAGAGCCCTAGAGGATGACCATGTTTCTCCCAGAAGACACGTGAGGAGTGTGAGATTAGAAGTGCCAGTTTCCTGGGAAATGCTTTCAAAGAGGAGGTTTAAATGGCACTTTGACAGAAGGGGGTCAGGTGGAGGAATGCCCCCCCAGTCCCTGACCCCAGCTCTCCACAAACACCAACTTGTGACTGTTGCCCTATTACAGGGAGGAGAGGAAGCCACAGGGATGTGGGGACTTACTGAAGGGAGGGGTTTTCAGGTGCAACTCTGGAGAGGACTCTGATCTCCCCTCCCAAGAAAGGATGGCCTCTGGTGCCTATGGCCTTGGACCGCATCCTTCTGCTCGGAGCCCATATGTCTAACTCCTGCAGGGGAATGGCCACTCAGCTGGGCTCCAGGTCAAAGTGATTACCTCCTCCACATGTAGCCAGGCATCATTGTCACTGTGAGTAACCAATCAGCTCAAGAACCTGGGCTGGAGAGATGGCTCAGCAATTAAGACGCTTGCCTATTAAAGCCTAATGACCAAGGTTCAATTCCTAAGTACCCACTTAAAGCCACATGCACAAAGTGGCGCATGCATCTGGAGTTCATTTACAGTGGCTGGAGTCCCTTCTCTCTCTCTCTCTCTCTCTCTCTCTCTCTCTCTCTCCTCTCCCTTCTTTTTTTTCTCTCTCTCCTTTCAAATAAATAAATAATTGCAGGGGAGACGTATCAGTGGGTAAAATACTTGCATGAGGATCTGAGCTCGGATCCCCAGGACCCACGGAAATGCCCAGCATGACAGTACGTGTTAGGAATCCCAGTGCAGGGAGGGAGGTAGAGGCAGGGAGTCCCTGAGGCTCACTGGCTAACTTGATTAATAAAATCGGGGAGTTCCAGCTTGAGTGAGAGAACTCATCTCAGTAACATACAAACATGCACACACTCTGCACACATGTAGAACTTTACATGTGTCATCACTGAAATACCTGAACCAGAATCACTGGTGAGGAGAGCATGTTGGGAGGTTTTGCCCTAGTTGGGACCTTGAATGTTCCTCCCCACAGACTCATGTAGTAATGGCTTGGTCCCCAGAGAGGGCCTTTAAGAGTTGGAAGCCCCTTAGGTCAGCCTTCCTCTTTCTCGTTTGGTTCCACCCGTGAACTGCGAAGTTTTGTTTCCCCAGGTGTTCCCTCTATGAATACCACCACGAGCCCACAGATGCCACCATGATGTCACCACAGCCCGAAGCAGCAGGGCCCAATGACTATGGAATGGAAACGCTAAGCCATGACACAAAAATAAAGATTTCCTCTTATAGGTCAGTTGGCTTTCTCGGGTATCTGTTGTAGTACCAGAGCTGACCGGCACCTTTTGCTCTTAATTAGCTTGTTTCTTTTCCTTGAGCAGGAAATTTTACATCATTACCCAAAAAATGAGAAAAAGAAAAAAAAAGCATGATTTGCCAAACCACAAAAACCAAGGACAACAGATTGCCTGGGACAATGAGGACCAGAGCTGCCCTGTGTCACCAAGAAGGAACCATTAAGCATCCAAGGTTCACTTAGGCCTGGCTGCTCCTTACATCAGTGGACAAGACAGTGTCCTCTCCCTGGGCTCTAGGGTCATCAGATGGCTGCCCTGCCACCCTTTTCAGTTCCTTACTCGGGGACCATACAACCTACACCCACAAGTCAAGTGGTTCGTAGCTCACTACCTTCCAAGAGCACCCCCAAGGGAAGAATGACAAGACTTGGCATCTGTGGCTTGTGCCCCCACCCGGCAAAGTCCATCACTGGCATCTACAGGTGTGTGATGGTTGCTATTGATCTAGAATCTTCTAGGAGCCAACTCTCCAGGCATGTCTGGGAGGGCGTTTCTAGATTGGGTTAATTGAGGTGGGTGTGATACCATTTCATGGTCCAGACTAAATAAAAAGGAAAAAAATGATCTGAGAATCAATGTTTGTGTATTCATTCCTCTCTCTCTCTCTCTCTCTCTCTCTCTCCTTACTAACTTCAGCTGCCTCTCACGCCTACTGCTATGCCATCATGACAGACTGTACCCTCAAACTGTGAGCCAGAACAAATCCTTCCTTCTTGAAGTTGCTCTTGTCAGATATTTCGAGAAAGTGACTGTCCACTATGGAATGCTGCTGCTGTTGAAACTAAATGCCTCTGGCTCAAAGGCAGAACCCACAAACTCAGGAGGCTCCTCTCAGATGGCGCCAGTCCTGCATTGAGGCTCACGGTGAACCCCCAGTCCCATGCTAATGCCCAGCAGGCCTTGAAGAATAACAGGCCATGATGCTTGTGCAGCCATAACCATGGGCTTTTCCGGAAGGTCACCACCCAACAGCTTTCAGGGAGACATTCCTGGTGATCAAGTCTCTGGGCTCTGCTAATGCTCACATTGCTTCTGGAAGTTGCCATTACTGAGAGCCTTGGGGGCCTGGGAATCTTTCTGTCTCCAGCCAGGCCTAAGGCAGCCAGAAAGACAGAGACGGAGCCACCATACTGAGCACTAGGAACCAGGAGCCAGGAGGAGAAAACGTGTCATGTTTGTGCTCTGAATGCCCGAGACTCAGCATTTTAAGAGCATTTTTTTAACAACATTTGGTGGTTTCCAGAAAGCCAGTTTCTGCAGCTGTCTGCCGCATGTTGTGGCCTAAAGGAATGTAGCACTTCAGAAGGGTTTTGGGATAAACCCAGCATGCTTCTAGTGAGTTCCCTTGCCTCTGCTTAGAAAAACAATCCAAAAGCCTGGGGGCCTGGAAAGTTCTGTGGCTGTGGGCATGTGACCAAGCCTTGGGCAGCATGTGGGTGAAGTGGACAGCCGGGATATCCTCCTGCCTGTGGTGGAAAGACAGTTAAGTGGGTGTCCAGTGTCACATGAGGCTCACCCACGGACGCAGCCCAGCCCAGCAGCCTTTATGATGGCGTACCTCAGGTGACAGGACACTCCCTACCTGTCAAACTCCCTCTGCGTGTTTAGTCTCTTTGTGTATCTCTGCCTGGCGGACCATAACAGACTGTCTGCACCCCTGGGCATCCTATACATATCCCATAATACTCATGACCTCCCCCCTGGCTGCCTACAGCTCAATCAAGTTGTCCCAGCCAGTGACAGAAATGCTGCAAACCAATTAACTAAAAAATAAACTATAGCATGCATTTGATGTCTAAAAACATCTTTTGATTTGTTTATTTTGCTAAGTCTGGGGATAGAACAAGCGCTTTACCACTGAACCACTTAGCTACACCCCCAGCCCAGAATCCTCACTGTTAAGGCAGGTATAGGAGAAGAGGTGGCCCACGCCCAGATTAGGCTCCCAGGAAGCCAGCATCCTCAGCCAACCATCCCCAGCACAGAATTTAGGGGACAACAGGGCCTCATAACAACTGCTTACTTCTGCTTCAATTGTTTCTGGGTACATGATACACGGATATCAGACACAAAATGAGAACATGTGGAACTGGAGAATTAAGAGGATCTGAGACAAAGCCTTTTGCTGCCTGTTTTAGCTAAGGCCTGTTTTAACTGCTGGATTGTCTGTGGTGGGCTGAGGGAAAGGAATGTGAGCTCTCCTCTAAGATCCAAAACCAAAGCTGGCTCTTAGCCACCTGGGAGACCCCACCCTATAGCACGGAGGCAGGGACACCCAGAAAGGTGCATTTGATTACTCAGAAGGACCTGTGGACAAGAGCAATAGGCAAGAACACACTGCATAACTTTCAGCAGCCATATTGGTTTTGCTTTTGTTTGGCCATGAAAAGACACTTCCCCGTTGTATATTTTTTAAATTTTGTACATGTGGATGTGCGGTGATATATGTTTGGGTGCACATAGGTGGGAAGGGTCATGTACATGCATGCTTGTGTGTGTGTAAAGAGACCAGAAGATAGATCGCCTCAAGGGTTAGACGAGCTAGCCAGCAAGCTCCAGGGATCCTCCTGTTTTTGCTTCCCTGGTGCTGGGATCACAGGCAGGTGAAATCATGGTGGATTAGAACTCAGGTCCTGATGTTTTTGAGGGCAACACTTCACTCCCAGAGCCATCTCTCACATAAACATACTTGTAAGCAACAATGCTGGCCCTGACTTCTTCCAAATAATTCAGGTTAGAGTCTAGTCCTCGCTAAACGACCAGAAAAAAAATACATAACCTTCTTCAAGAACACTGGGGCTCACAAAGCATGCTATGACTCGCTGAGAGGAAAGAAAGTGGCAGAAATGCAGTTTCAAGACACACACACCAAAAAGGATCATTTCTTAAACCTACTTTACAAGATTTCCCCAGGGCACACTCGATGTACCTTCCTCCAACCGATGGAGCTGGAAACGGTTCTGTTGGAGTCCTTAAGAAATGGACCTTAAGAATATTAATGGGAAGGCTCTTTGGACTGTGTGACTGGCTATAAAGCAAACACATCTAATCAGGGTCCCAAGTAAACTTCCTGGGCTGACTGAGCTAAATCACAAGCCTGGCATGTCATTACCAGCTGGGACAGAAAGCATTCTACCCCCAGGGTGAAGGAGGGCCCCTCAGCCTTCCCAAGGGGCTAAAGACAGTCCTCGCCATCAATGTGACAAAGACAAAAAAACTGAAATTAAGAGCCCCGTCTAAAATCAACAGTGATGGAGAGCTAATGATGGAGAAAAATTGGCAGGACTATTTCAACATGCGTCACGACGGGCACTGTGCTAAAGGATGTCTCCTGAGATCCCGCGGTGCGTCCAGCCATGTGGCTTTGTGATGTGCCCTTGCTTAGCGTCAGACCCTTGGCAGAAGTCTGATCTGTCACCACCGTCACATCCCAGCCCTGGGGTCAGGCTGACACATCTGCTTGTCAACATCCCAGGCTGAATTCTGTGCTCATCTGCATTGTTTATTTATAATAACAAGCCCGAGCCGAGCCAATTGGCGACTGTTCCAGAAAGCGTAGCAGAGCCGCTTAACTCAATCAGCAAACACACAAGCAAGCAGGGATCGGAGAAAACACAC
>PVHP010016010.1:0-36572 GCA_004024765.1 Zapus hudsonius | reverse complement strand
CAGGGAGACTACTAAAAATAGAATCTAGGTAATCCAGAATTGTGTATATTTGTTAACCTACACTGATCTCACTCTCCGATGGAGATTGTGTTTGTATTTTTCAGGATTCAGCGAGAGAGCTGGGGCCCATCTAACCCTACCAACCGACCGTAGGCCGATAGCTGAGATTCTGGCAAGAGAGGACCTACCACAGTCATATATGGAGGATCCAAATGGAACCCCGCAGAGAATGACGGGATGCACAAGGG
Source organism: Zapus hudsonius (assembly GCA_004024765.1). Classification (NCBI taxonomy): domain Eukaryota; kingdom Metazoa; phylum Chordata; class Mammalia; order Rodentia; family Dipodidae; genus Zapus; species Zapus hudsonius. The sequence continues at coordinate 36,324 of PVHP010016010.1, read as the reverse complement.
GCCCACAGCCACAGCCATTAAATCAACACAGGAGTAGCCAGTGGAACAGAAACCAACGATTTTAGACACATAGACCCCTAAGCTCACAACCTTAAAGCAAACTTATTACTCATCCACCACGACTCAGGGAACTATGCGGAAGAGGGGGCGGAAAGATTGTAAGAGCCGTGGTGGGGGAGATTATCCGGAGGAATGGCCAGAAGAACCTGGCTGAACACTAGGCTATCCATGGTCCCCTGTCACAAGGACTGATCCAGACGACCCATGGAGGAGGTTATCCAGTGGAGGGGGGAGGGGAGGGCAGTGGGGAATTGGGGATAACAACTCATTGTTTGCCCACTAAATGTTGTAACTCATTATGGACAATAAATTAGAAAAAAAAAAAATGACGGTATAAAGTTTAAGAAATTCTGTTCATCAAAATGAACCACAGTAGGATGGGAAGCCGTGTAAACAGATGATTTTAAGACTCTATCACATAAACATACATAACTAGCCAGGGACAGCTAGTTTATACAATTACCAAGTCACTCATACAAATCAGTGAGAATGATGAGTGAAAAAAAAAACATTAACAAGCAGATCATAAAAAAGAATTTATCTAAGAACACGACATACAAACATTGTCACACTTCATACTTAATGAGGAAAATCATATCAACACATAACCAATGAATCGGCCCCTGTTTTACTAATAAGATGAAAATGCAGAAGGAATCACGTGCCAATGTGCTGTCGAGCAACAGGAACTCTTAGAGTCTCAGAGACTGAGACTCTGGACTCAGGAGAATTGCATTATTTTCTGACTGTTGGTGAAACACAGCACTGCCAATGAGTCGGTTAATAACCACTCTGCTTTATTTTCTCTCATCTCTGAGACCAGAAATTCTGAACCAGCTTCAAGTTCAAGTCTTGGTATCAGCAAACTGTCCCTCCTGGATATTCTGGCATTGAAGTGATTTCCTTGGACATTAAACTGCTGTGTATACTTCAAACTTTTATTCTCATTAATAGAATAACTAGGCTCAAAGGCATGGCTGAAGAAACTCTGAGGACCATTGATAGCTAAAGTCAAGTGGGTTATTCATTGTGAGTCAATATAAGGGATGCCATTTTGACAGTTATGTGGATACACAAGTGAAGGTTTAGAAACGTGTTGTTTGTCTGAGCACGATGTCTGATCCTCATTCCTCTTCCAGAGGCCATGTGCAGGATAACATTAGATGCCCAGGCAAAGCCAGCCTGTGGCTTGGGTTAACAGGAAGGTGGTTATAGCTTTAAAACTCCTGCAGGGCATATAGCGACAGCTGAAATATGGCATGCTATTCTGGCTTCAGATATAAACTTTGCTACTGGGGGTTGCAGCAAAAAGTCCCACCAGGAAGGCTGTGAGGGAAGCCATAATTCAGACATCTCAACAAAGCCATTATCAGGAACTTTGACCAAGGTGATTAGTGAGGGCCATTCTGAGAATGTGTGACATTCTGGAGGAGAGACATCAGTACAAAGGCAGAACTGAGCTCTTCAGAAGGGAGGCCGGATGAGTTAGGAGGATCCATGACCTAGAGGCTGGCCAGACAACAGAGTCAAAAATCACCACGTGAAGGTTCCAGATGATTTAGAAGAAATCGGAAGAAGAGATGTGGCTATCAGCTGTCCTCCAGGCCCTGCCACTTCACAACACTGAGCAAACTCTGGCTCTTTAGGTAGTCGGTTTCCCAGTGACAGGCAGGGAGCAGGCCAAGGTTAGACCTTTCTGCTTGTGGGCTCTGAGGATAGGCACACACTGAAGGTGGGCGGGCCACTACTCTGTCACTTCAACGAAGAAGGCGAGCCAATGCCAAGGAGGTGGCGGAGAGGACATTTGTCACACCTCTGGGGTCAGCAGGCCTCAAGTACTAATGCTGAAGCAGAGAGGAGTCCAGCGAATCCTCAGAAAGGCGAACAAACACCACAGTGTTTCTGTCTAGGCTTGTTTCATGGTGCTGTGTTCAGCCTGCAGAAAGGGTTGGGACCTTTGGCTCAAATCTTCTGAAATTTCCATTTGGGTGGAAAGAGTGTTCTACACGGTTATCAGGAATGTATTTATTTTGGCTGCGAAGTCTTCTTATGTCAAAGCCAAGGAATTTGTAATGAGAGAACTACTTCATAAGAGGAAAAAAAGGTAGGAAACTCACCTATCTCAAAACCTACTTGAGCCCTGGTGAGAAATTATAACAAAATTTCATCCACCCTATTATATTCATGGCACTAAAGAACGCACTGGGAGAATATTGTTTTTCTTTGGCGGATTTATCATGGAGAGGATTGCTCATTGGGTAAAGTATTTGCTCTGCAAGCCTGGCTCCCTGAATTTGGAGCCTGAGAGCCCACATAATGCTGGACACTGGGGTGCAAAATTCTTTAATTCCAGTACTCCTTGATGGAGACAGGAGAATGCTTAGATGCTCACGGGCATGCGTAGTGGAGAGCAAGGAGCTTGTGACTTCCACACGTGTGCCTGCACACACATGCACCCCCATACACACATCATACAGCACCCACAGATTTTCAGTAGGATGGATCTGCTGAAGAATCTATTGAACAATTTGTTTTGAAAATGTGATTTCTTTACACTTCTACCAGAGGTATTTAACAAGCTTGAAGCTTTAGGTAATAACAAAGAAACAAAACAAAACATTTCAAAAGCCATCTGCCTGATGAGGTTATAGAAATACAGACACATCAAAATCCTAAAAATTGGAGAACTATAGTCAACCACAGATTCAAAATGAGTTGGCAAGTCTAGTCCAGTTGTTAAAAGAGTATCTCAGTACCTGATATGAATAAAACATGCTTGATTCATGCGGCCTCGTGGTAATGCCAAGCTATTATTGATAACTGGTGGCTGGCCGTTCTATTCAATTCCCCATTTTTGGCACTGAGAACCCTACTTTTTCTCTTTGTCTTGAGTTTCCATATTGGAACTATTTCTTTCATTCTTTCTTAATGGAGAATTTAGAGCTAATCTCTGCTTACACTCAAAAGCCTCTAGTATTAACTTACAACTCATGCAAATAGTGCTGATCATGGTATGTTATAAACATATAAGTTATGTATGTTATAAACATATGAAGCATGTGTGTTCTAAACATGAAGCATAGTGCTATACACATAGAAAGCATGGGTGTGTTATGCACATATGAAGCATGTGTGTTATGCACATAGAAAGCATGTTTGGGCAGGAGATGACTCTGTCTTTCCAGATTGATACTCATGCAGTTAAAAAAAAAATCAATCCCACACTTAAGACAACTTTTGTGGTGATTTCCATTGAGTTAGACTATAGCTTGCTTGGACAATTTATCCCTTCAGCAAGTTTAATCCTACAAATAAAGCAAGCACACATTCCTACTACTAGTGTCACCCAGAATGATGACCCATGATGGCCTTTTCTAAGCACATTTTACATGCTAGGTGCTCCCTGTGTCCACCTGAAGCACCTCAGAGCATTTCTAAGCAATTTCTGGCTTTTCTTTCTTCTCCTCAGCAGGCTAAGGGATGAGGTCCCAGACTTGTGACTTCATCTACTTCTTCATGAGTGAAATATTTGGACTGACTTTTCTCATTCTGAGTTGGCCTGCTGGAAACTAGCAGCATTTCCAGAGACAACAGGGCTTCTCTGTTTCTTATGAGAGCAGCGGAGAAACTATCAGATCTATTCTGTGGCCCTGGCTCACTCGGGCTGGTGGCTTTGGGCTCGCCTGGTCCACTTCTCCTTGGCTCTCTGCAGCAGTAAATGCTTAGCTTAGCCCCAGCCAACAGTCCAGTTTAGGGAAGGTGTGCCTCCTCCTGTGGGGGTCATGTACACATCATGTCCCTGACCTTGGTCATGTTCGTGGCAGCTAGCTCCTGGTGTCAAGACAACATCCACAGTGCACAGCCAAGCCGAGCTGCCTCCCTGAATCCCTGAAGAGTCTGCCTTCATGGCTTCCTACCGTGGGTCCACTGAGGCTTGTGAAAGATTTTACATTTTCAAATGGCTTCCATTGTGGTGGTCTCGGGTCAAAGGAAACTTCTTGTCGAAGTGCAAGGGAGAGAAGAGACAAAACAAACAAGCAAAAAACCACTAAAATCTTTGGTTTGGATGTTGCTATATATCGCTTGGATCTGAAATATCCACCCACCCCTAAAGCCCCTGTGTCCTGTCACAGTTGGAGATGAAGGCTTTGAGGAGGTGGTGGGATCATGTGCATATGTGTTAGCTTCATATTGTAATTGGTTATTAAGAGATGGTGGATATTTTAAGAAGTAGGGCTTTGTGGGTGAAAACAGTTCAGTGGGAGCATGTCCTGGAAGGATACATTTGTCTTCCATCTCTCCGTCTCACACCATGTGTCCTTCTCCTTTTTTCCACTCTTTCTCTCTCTGGCCAGCAGGAACTGAGAGTTCCTCCTCTGTGCTTTTACCACTGTTATCTCTTGAGAGAATAGCCCTGTCTTCTCTGGATTCACTATCTCAGACCCTTTGTCAGAGAGAGAGAACACTCCTCAGGTCTGCTCTCTATTTTCTTGCTGGATATTCATTCCTGGGAGCCTTCTGAGTAGAGTCAGCTGCACAGAGGTCAGCTGCACACCCCTAGGGGGTGCTGTCCCTTGCCTCCAAGATGAGAGCCAGCACCCTTGAAGTACTTTGCGTCACCCCACCCAATGCAGCCAGGGCTGGCGCCCTTCTGCGGACTTCAAGTTTCACAACCCTTCTTTTTGAACCTTGATGACAAAGGCATCAACTGTAAGTTTATGTTCAAGCAATGTTGAGCAGGAAGGACTTCAAAGGTATCAAATAGGACAGATAACAAGAGTAATGGTGGGTAGAAGCTGCAGGGAAGATGCCAGGAAGTATCTAGGAGTCTTGGTTATTCCATCTCCCTGTCTGGGCTGGTGAAAGATGGCTGCCTAACTTCTTTTTCTACTTGTTGTCCCCCAGCCCCACCCCCAAAACTAGTAAGTAGGCCAAAGAAAGAGCTGGGAAACTAGCTCCCAAAGGCTTAGATTAGTCAAAAAGAAAGCACAAATAGGCATGAATTTTTTTTAAAAAATAATGATATTATTTTGTTGATAAAGGAGCAATTTTACAAAGAAATCTTAAACAAAGAAATAAAAATCTATACGCACGCTTCTCTCTTTCATGTATTCCCAAATAAAAACGAAGTTCTGACAGACATCTACCTATTGCTCGAAAGGTTCTTCCTTCTGGGTCCCCAGCCACCATCAACATTACATTCCCATGAGATGAACTGAACAGAAATATGTCTTAGGATCTCACAGTTTACAGTTTTTAATGTAGAAACAGGACACGAATGTATTAAATTAATGACACCCAACTCATTTAAATATTTGAGTCTTCATTTTACAAAGGAATTTAATGCTCCTTTTAAATACCTAGAATTCCGGATTTTCTCCAAGCTTTTCCAGATTTAATAGCACAATTTGTATTTCATGGAAGCCCACCCAAGGTGTTAGCAGAGATGGAGTCTTTGATATAATGTGGTTTTCCAAGGCCTGTTATGTTATCCTTCTCTGTTAGACTCTATAAATACTGCCACATATGCTCAAATAGAACACCAATTTAGCAAAACCATCGGTTTTACCCAAGATGATATTATTTCTTATGAAATAGCATTTAATGTGAAAAATGGAAGATAAATGTAGTTAATACTTAAAATATCTTTTATATGACAGCCAAAGAAAACTTAATTCAGGTTAATAATAAGAGTTTAAAATACCATCTATTCTGCATGATCCTTTTGGTACAGCGTGTCACGGTCATATCTATATGGAAACTTCTGTAAGCCAATTGTATTTTACTGCAGAATTATACAGCTTGAAAAGTAATCGCGTAGGAATGAAATATTTTTAAAAGATGTGGAATAAGTTCTTATTTGACTTGAAGGCTTGGATGCGGCTTTTATAAAGACTTGCCTTTTACATGGCATTAATCAGCTACTGTACAGGCAGAAGAGATAATAAAGTTTTCTGATCCACACTGCCAGGATCAAGAGCTTGGTTTTTGTGAAAATTCCTGTGACATTTTTGCTGGCGTGGTATAGAAGATGTCTGGAGGAGTAAGTCTACACACTGTTGAGCAAGACACCCTTATTGTGTTTCAGTGTGGGTTGTCACCGAACACAACTGCTTGGCCATAAACCTGTCTTCAGGTTGATGCGTGTGATTAATTCTCATGACACAAATACTTATGGTGTGCCTCAAGTTTTTAATAATGCATTAACAAATTTTATCCTTGTGTTAATTTAATTTAAATCTCTCCCCACCCCATTCTGTTCTCTGGTCCCAGAATGAAAACTACACTGGAAGAGAGAGGTGTGGAAGTTTCTGCCCTCTGCCAGCCTTCAGGTAAAGGCTGACATTCCAGCAAGAGATGACAGGAACACTGAGAGGGAACTATAGAAGACAGGTGACAGAGAAGCCTGACTCAAAGAACTGAGTGGAAATTAAAAAAAATAACCAACACTCTCGTTTAATCTTTTCATTTCTTTCTAGAAACATCCTTGCAAACATAATTATATATTCTTCAAACATCTGAGCGTGTTGTGATACCAAAAACAAAGGCATTTGGTATTTTATGTGCCAGATTCTAGACATTAAAAATCTGATCTTCAAAAGTGATTTGTTTAGAACTTTCTAACACAATAGAAATGAAAGCTCAGAAGTGCGCGTGCACACACACACACACACACACACACACACAGAGGAAACTTCAGAGTGTCAAAAGAGATTGTTTTTGTTAACACAGAAGAAAACACAGGAGCAGAGAAAACAATGTTTGGCCTACAGAATTTCATTGTTACACATAATTTTTTTTTTAAACCAAAAGCACCGAATGCAATGAAGGTTTCTGAGCTCATTCTTTTTGTGCTGTGAGGACTTCTGCTGTCTTCTGGTTGAGTGTCTGGGTGGTGACATCCCTGACATACAAGACATCTCCTAACAAGTCCAGGCAGTCTCTGCCCTGGACCTCCTCCAGTAATTAGAGTCAAGCAAATCCAGGGAGGAAACCGGTAAGTCTGGGAGGCATTCTTTGTGCCTCTTGTCTTCTGGGAGCACTTGGAGTTCCTCTGATAAAGACACTCTGGTGTCTCAGAAACCAAGTTTGTTAAGCTGTTGAAACCAAGGGAGAGATAATTGAGGAGAGATGAAAGAAACAGGAGCCAGGGCTGGGAATATTGGGGTGGGAGCCGTCCAGCGTGAGCTGCAGGGTCACATCCATGCAGACAGGAGTGTCAAGCCGTGATTACAGGGCGAGCAAGGATGTGAGGGACATTCCAGGCTGCCTGCCTCCAGATGGCAGGTTTCTGCTGTTTTGTCTGCCTCATCTGCACTTCAGGGCTCTAGAGGGAGGCCACGGTGGGCAAAATGCCTTTTGTCATATTCTGTGGTTCCCAGGCTTGGTGTCCTGTCTGACAACAAAGCTCCTGCTAGGTTCTAGGGAATGAGTGAGTGTAAGCGAGGAAGGCATTCCAGAATCACAGAGGTATCTGGAGCTAATGTTGGACAACCTGACAGAGGTATTCTTCCACAATGAGAAGAGACCCAGGAGGATAAGGACCCCCCACCATGGGGTCCTTATCTGCCTTCCCTAGCAAGCCCTGGCCCGGTCAGTCTGGGACCTCCTGGCATCAACCCTGGCTTGAGCTATTTGCTTCTATCTGATATTTTCTCTTCTGTCAGTGGTTTTGGTTTGTTTATTTGCTATTTAAATCACTCCTATGCTTGGAAGGGTGACTATTTTAAGTCCAGATGGTTTTCATGATTGAATCTAACACTTTTAACCTAGACAGGAATCTATATTTTATGAATCTCTAATTAGAAGCAAATTCCTAGAATTTTTCTCAAAATCTTGTGAAATGAAGGATGGCTACCCAGAACCTCACAGGACCCTCAGAGCAGAGATCCCTTTGGATAGCAATGTTTGATAGCTACTAATTAATACATGTGATGCTCTCACACCAAGGTCTGTCACTGAGCAAATGCTCAGGAGTGTCAGCATCTCCTTATCTTTATTTTTTTCTGCTTGATGCTCAGGAAAGAGTTATAATTCCTTCAGTCTTTGCCCATCTAGCAAGGAAAAGAGGACAGGACGGTCTCTTCTCCCATTGCTACATGGTCCCCACATCTGTAAGTATACTGGCTCCCGTGGACAGGTGTGGTGGATTGAATCAGGTGTCTTCCAAAAATGCATGTGTTTTGCATACTTGGTCCCCAGCTGGTGGCAATTTTAGAGATGGAGTCTTGCTGGAGGAGATGTGCTGTTGCGGGGAGGCTTTGTTTGGGATGCTGTCACCAGTTTCTCCTGGCAGAGTTTGGCATACTCTCCTGCTGTGGTTTCCATGTTGTGGCAGAGATGATGTCCAGCCTCTGCTCAGGCCATACTTTCCCCTGACATCATGAAGCTTCCCCTCGAGACTCTAAACTAAAACCAAAACCTTTCTTCTCATTGGATCCTTTCTGTTGGGTGTTTTGTCCCAGTGACCTGACGATGTCAACAACAGTAAATTAGCAAATGTCTCCTTGCTGAGATTCTTCGACCAGTGTTAGCCCTGGTCAGGGAACAGCCCCAGACTCTGAGCATTGTATATGTTCAAGAAGGAGGGATAGAAGAGAGACGGGCTGCAGGAAGCTGGACAGGGGATGCTCAGAAGAGGAAAGCAGGAATGCTTGGTGAAATTGCCATGTTGGAAAGAATGTGAGGAGTTTGAGGAGCTGACTTTACAATGCTGTCTTGGTAAAAATAACGTTCTCTTCGCTTTACACTTCCAAAAATGGAGATAATGTTGGAACCAGCCAATTTCCCAGAATTATTTTGAAGATCCGATCCATCGATCTATTTGCATGAGCTGCAGACAGTATACATATGTAAGACCTGACTGTTCCTTTTCTGCTTCTGTTTAAGCTCCAGAGAATTCCATTCCACAAAATGGAAAGCAGTGCTCCCCCTTCGAATCCAGTGCGCATGTTGCTAAATTCTTATCCTGCTTAAAAAGAGAGAAAGAGAGGTAAACCATTCACGTTTCCATGACGTTTTAAAACATCTTGAACATAAACCTTCCTTAGGGACAGTGGTCATCTCAATTAATAAAAATGCCTATATGTATTTATGCAAAACACATGCAGTAAGCAAACTTTGCCGTCTTTAAATTTTAAAACTAGTCACACAAATTATAATTTTAAATAAGAAAATATAACTCACTTCCAATTTCCCTTAACTTTTTCTACTTAATGGCAATTTTCTCCAACTAATTAGCAAAGCACTCTTGGCATCTCTGTTTTCTGTATCACATGTTAAGAACGCAGGGACCTCTCTTGTCCAGGGCACCCATGGGAGTGTCTCCACAGCAACTGACTCCTGCTGGCCTCCCCTGGTTCCATGAGTGATGGCCCGCACCCCTCATCAGCTGGCAGGAGCTGGGAAGATCCTGGCTCATGGTGGGCAACTATGGAGTTGTGTTTGCTTCATGGAGCTGAACTGCTGAACAGAAGCCTTTAGCTCCAGCCTCGATGGGATGCTAAAAGTGTTTCTACGAACAACACCACTAGGGGATAAGCAGTGACTGGAAGTTCATTGTGAGACACGATGGGTGATTCTGCTTGGTACCTCTGCCCCAAAGCTCCCTCGTTTCAATGTCTGTCCCTTGTAGAAATATCTCAGCCCTGGTCCTGACAACCCAGTCATCTCCCTCTGAACCAAGATGAACCCACCAAAGAGAAGATCAAACTGTGTGACAATTTATAGTTAGCTAACATAGCTCTAGGCTTCGTGCCTAATTGCCCCTAACTCTCCCTCCCCTTGGATTCTAGGAATTTATAAGAAAAAAAGAGAGATTTTTTAAAGACAGGCTTAACGAGCATTCCACAAAGAAGTAATGGAATGAGTGTTCATGTTGACACCTGTAAAAATCTTGCTTGAAATTTCCACATTTATATTTCATATGGTAAAGTGTTTTGGCTACGGGGAGATAGTCAAACCCAATCTGTCCCGAGGCATGGACGAGCCTATGCTCACTCGTAAAGTGTCTCCCTAGTATGAATTTTAGGGAAGGTTTCACATCAGCGCAAGGATGTGAATTCATTCATTTCTCTTTCAGTTGGGGACACTGAGGACTAGTCACTCCATGGCGATATGGGCTATAAGGGAGCATTTGCTCTGGACTTCTCCTATTGGTTGCTTTGCTCATGGTAATGGCAGACATCTGCCCAGGGCAAGTGAGTAAAGAGCTGCAATTTTGTAGCTCACTCCTATTTTTGGCATTGAGTGCCGGAGGCATTTGAACACCCATGTCGGAGGCTGGGTTCTCATGGAGACTTGGGAACTGGGGAAAGCCAAGCTGTTTTAGATCAATTGCTCCCGTGCTTAAAAGGCTAGTAAAAGCAGGTTATAATGTTTACATGACTTTTTATGGGTCAGAGTTTATTACGGTCCTCCTCCATGGCCTCCAGTGGGGGAAGGTTTTAACGGGGTTTTGCTGCTTGACAACTCTGTTTCAATCTGCCTGCTATGGAAGTTTGCTTTTCTTCTTTTTTCTTTCTTTCGCTTTTCTTTTGCTCTGTTTTACTCGGCAGCTCCCCACTGCCCCACCCATGCAAAAGTGCATATTTACAGGCTTGCAAGCTACCTTGCTTTTCCTCAGAAAGTGTTAACATAAGATTCTGTTCAAGGTGTGGAGATCTACAATTTCCCATCGTTTTCAGTTTCCCTTTGGAAGTTTAGAAAAAAGATATTTATAAACAAGACACTTTACCAAAAAACGTTGAGTTTGCACAAAAAGTCCTGGAGTCCTTTGCTCCTCTGTCTTAGCTGAGCTTGGGTGGTTGAGAGAGAAAAGCATGAGAGACTTGTATCATTGCTTGTCTATTTCTGTGGACAGATGCCTTTAAGAGCTTGGGGTAAATGATGCCTACACACAAAACCAATGCACGAGTTACAAAGTGAGCTTCTGTGTGAGGTATGCATGGAGCAGTAGTAGTGGTTGATGCATTAGTGTATTAATCAGCTCCTAGGGATCACCCACGTTGTGCCAGCGTCGTTATAGGCCTTAAAGATAAAGTGAGCAGTTATAGTCCTTTGGTCCGGTTCTACTGGGAGAGAAACAGAGTTGCACTCATAAACCCATGGCAGCAGCGTAAGTGCTCTGGGGAAGCTTGGATCAGGGTGGAAGAGGTGGACCCACAGCTGTGCACTGTCTCACCTGGGCAGAGGGAACCCCGAGCAGGAGGAGTGATGTGTTACTAGACAGCTGGGAAGACCATGGGCCAGCAGACTGGGGAAAGAGAAAGGTGTCCAAGAGAGGGGCCGTGTCTGGACACAGGGTCCTAAAGGAGGTTGGAATGAGTCAGCATTAGTTTGAGAGATATAGAGAGCCATGGATATCTGAAGAAACAACACTTGGTTTGGCTTTGTATGGGACATGGGGAGCTGCTTCACCATTTATCACTTGTGTGACTGACAAGTGACTGTCTCAGTCCCTTTAGCTGTGGGATGGGGTTGACTTTTATGATGGGGGGTGTATCTGTAGTATAAATGGTGTGTGTTTGCATGTGTGTGTATGGTATCTGCACATGTGTGTGATGAGGTGCTCTGCACATGTGTGTGACGAGGTGCACACTCCATGTACACCGGTCCAAGAGGCCAGACAACTTCGGTTGTTCTCCTCTGTCATTCATCATTCTTATTTCTGTCAGACAAGGTCTCTCACCAAAGCTCATGAGATTTGTCAGTTAGACTGGCTGACCAGTGAGTCCCAGTGATCCTCCTGTCTCCACCCCTCTTCAGCACTGGGGTTAAAGGTTCAGGTGTGTGTGACCTTGCTAATTTCTTAAAAGGGCTCAGAGGATTAAGCTCTTGTCCTTATGTTTATGCAGGAAGTGCACTTCCCACTGAGCAATCTCTCAGCGCATAGGGGATGATTTTAAGGCATGTGTCGACTTCATTTTTATGTTGACTAAGGTCAGCATATGTATGTATTCCTATGTATTATGAATTTAAAATCAGAAAAACACCGTTAAGTGTGGTGACAATGGGGCACCATTGAAGCTGCAATATTAGAGAGTGATACTCACAGGACTGCAGGGGTTAGAAACTGGAGGAGGGCAATAGGCTCCTTAGAAATATCCTCAACTATTGGTCAAGTCCAGCCACCCCCATCTCAACATGGTCTGTCACTGGAGTGCATGTGACATTGCTGAAGTATGGTTTCTGGTTCACATGTGGATCAAACTCTTCTACAAACATTTCAGAATGCAGAAGCCAGAGCACCAGGTCCAGGCCCATGGGGCAGCCCTGCCCATCAGGGTAAAAGACATTATGGTTCTGCCAGCAAAGAATGGATAATTTGACAAGAAAGGAGAGGGGCACCGTGAGTGGAGAGGACACCATGGAGCAATTCTGCAGACCCACCCATCCATCCTTGAACAGACAACATCTGTGCTATATAGCTGCTTTTTCTGAAGCACACAGCTCACTGATCTTCAGAAGGGTGCTGCCTGTGGGCCAAGCTGGGAGCTGTCTGTGGGGTGGAACTGGGGCTCCCTCCTCTGTTCTGCCAATCATGCCTGAAATTCCACCCCAAGGGAAGGATGTTTGACACACTTGACCCCTATAAAATGCAAGTAATACTGGGAGGGCTCATAACTCAGGAAAGCCTCCCTGTGGGTGTACCTCATCCCTGCTTTCTACACCACAGAGGGAGAAGGGTGGGAATGAGTCAGAATTGCATACTCTAGAAGGGACAGTGAGAAGAGCCTCAGAGACGGCCTATGCCACAGTGTGATCTCAGCAGAGTATCTATCAGGCCCACAAATATCTAAAGTGCAAAAGCACACCTGTTACATCCTTTGTGCAGGAAGAGCTGGGTAGTAGCACAAAAGCCTGATAACACCCAAATAATTGTTCTGTAGTTCCCACTTACGCCGCGGCAATTAAAATCATTTATGTGATTGGCTCCAGCGAGGCAGTCGGGGAGCTGGCTTTATGTGCCAAGTAACTCCAATTCAGCTGTTTGAAATAGCAGGCCACCACATCTGTTAAAAAATATATATATTCTCCTGAATTTTTATGAGCTGGACTCATCACATCTCTGCTTTGGCTTAAAAAAATAGTGAAAGCTAGAATATATAACTGGTTTCCATCCCCAAGAGTGGGTACACATATCATATTATGTGATGCTTGGAAGGCGTCCCTTCCTCTGCAAAACCCTGCCTCACTTGGATATTTTCTTATGCTCAGATCGACTCTCTTTGCCAATGGTTGGACTCAGTTTCACAGTACAGGTGGTCAAATCAAAATCAGGAATGAACATACGGTGCACATTTGTTTTTTACCTTATCATGCAGAGGACCAATATTAAGAGATGGCCTTCATGTAGTTATTTTCCATATAGGCCACACACACCTCTACCTAGAAATGCACTCTTTGTTTAGGTATATAAAAATGCTTTGGCTTTCACTGGGGTTTTCTGTGGAATATTAGTTTGTCTTGGAACTTTTAGAAAATGACACTTTTTTTTGAGAAATTTTGAAACCCACATAACTCAAACTTGGCAGCCACACCTACAGTTGTCCAGATATAAACAAGTCGTCTGAGATTCCCAGGCGAATCTACTGGGGTACTGGGAATGAGGGGACTTATTTTGTAGGAGAATCTCCTTGTCCATCTTTGTGTCTTCCTCAGGGTGGAGCCAAAATAGCCTTAGAAATTTTAAAAATGGTGTAGTGAATACATGAGCAGAGTGGAGTTTTGAGTAAGGGGCAGGTGGAGCATTTTGTGTGAGCGGAAAGGATGGCGTCTAGTCACACCGAAGCCCAGAGGTGTCCCTTGATTGTGCAAGGATTCGTGTCAACACAATCACTGTCTGTTAGTTTGGGAAGTCATTTAGTCAAGAGTACTTTTCTTTCTTTCTTTTTTTTTTTTAATAAATTATGTCTTTGTTATCCAGGTTTAGATACATTGAATGAGCAAATAATGTGTTGGTGTCCCCAGTTCCCTGATTTCCCTCCTTCCTGTCCCCAATCAGCTGGGTATCCTCCTCCGTGGGCAGTCTGGATCAGTCCATGAGGCAGGGGGTTATGGATAGCCTAAGAGTCCACCCGGTTCCACCCCCCTTTGTATGTTGTTACTGAGGGGGGTAATGTCTCTGGATATTCTGGATATTCTCCCCCACCATGGCTCTTAGGATCTCTCTGTCCCCTCTTCTGTTCAGTTCCCTGAGTCATAGTGGGCAAGTATTAAGGCTGCTTTTTTGTTGAGGTCTTGGGGGTCTCTGTACTTCTGCTTTAGGTTGTGTTGAAATAGTTAGTGTCTGTCTCACTGGCTCATCCTGGGTTGACTGATTGGCTGTGGTTATAGGTCTCTTGCTTATCACATCACTCTCTGCGGGGTTCCATGTGGAGCCTCCATGGTAAGTTGGTAAGTCTGGGATGGCTCATCTCTTGCCAGGATGTCAACCATCAGTTTGTGGCTCATATGGATCCATAGGATCAGACAAAGATGGACAAATTTTCAAATGAGTAAAGATGACATTTATGACTGTTGGAATAATATGTTTTAAAAACGGCTGCTGCAGTTTGCAAGTATTTTGAAATTAAAAATTTTCAGGAAGGGGTTGGAAGAATATTCTTTAGGGCATGAGGAAACAAATCTGTAAAGTGTAAGAATGATAGAAAATTGTTCTTAAGAATCAACCTCATTTCTACTGTTCCATAATTTATTTGAACCCATATGGACTCGTACTTCATTTCCTTCCCATATGGCCTCGTGTTCCCATCAAACATATTTTCATTGTTCTCACAAGACTCTTACTATCAGCTAGGGCATGTCTTATCTTCTGATGTGCACCATGCAATAATTATTTCAATTTTCTTCTTTGACTAGTGGAATCGATATGAAGGCTGTGTTTTATAGTACCTACTGTTCTGAGGGCAGTATCCATGAAGACTTGGGGAGGTCAAATGTTTTGAGTTTTATGTGAAATTACTAGTGTTTTCTATTTGTCCCAACTGAACTTGATTAATTAAGGCACAACAGACATTTTTATTTTAACTGACCATTTATGAGTTAACAAACATTGAAGAGTCAATTACTTCCTTGATGGAAAATGACATTGCATTTATACTTCCTTATTATATCCCCAAATCAATATGATATACTATACATGATATGCAGAAATGCAGTATTAATGTCGATAAGCTCAGTTCCTAAAATAAATGGGACCTAAAAGTTAATGAGATACCATGTTTCTAGAAATAGTGTTTATTTTGATGGAAGGAGGGAGACAAAAATCCATACAAAATGAGAGCACAAGATGAAATATTCAGAGTGACAAAGGACTACCAGTAAGTTGACACATCAGAAAAGAGCTTGCCCAGATCAGGAGGTTAATAGAAAGGGTGACACCTTAACAGTGTAGATGTGGGACAGACACCCAGGAAAAGAGAGCTGGAGATGTGTCTTTGCTTATGCAAGGGAGGTGATGGGAAAAAACCCTGGAGACCTGGGGAGCCAGGGCAGAACTAGGCTTGGATTTCTTAACACAAGGTGAATTCTTATGAGCAGAGAAATAAACAGAAATGATATATTTTGAAGAAGAACTGGAGGGGATATGAAGCACTGATATGAATAGGGAAGGCTTGGGTTTAGTAACACCATGTTGGGAAACACCCTCATAACTGGGACCAAAGAATGGGCCTGGAGCAGGATTGTCCTATGGGTAATGAAGGGAGGGTAGAGCAAAGAGATACCATGAAATCAGAATTAAAGTGCACTATATGCTCAGTGATGTGGGAGAGGAGAGCCATGAGAACCTAAGAGAGAAATATAGGTTTTGAGATGATCTAGAACTCTGCTGTGGTCTTGCTGAGCATGGAGCTTGGACCAGGCAGACACACTTCAATGCCAGAAGCACTTGGGAATTTGTGAGGATTGGCAGTACAGCAGAGACTTGCATTCACAAATTATCTCCAAAAGTGTCTCTCTCAGTAAAGGAATGGGAACACGAAGGTAGGGAACACGTTATAGATCTTTTATGAATTGTTGAAGCTTTTCAAAACAGAAGCACATGTTATTTTTTGAAAGATATTTATTTCATTAAAAGAATGAAACGGATTGAGTGAGTACAGCACCTCAGTATTTGACAATGGTCTTGCAACAGGGAATTTGTTCTGGGAGAAGACTCCCAGTATTAATCCTCATCTTTATTCCAGATTTATTTTAGCAATGAAATAAAAAATTAAGCGAGGTCTCTAACAAGGTATTTATATTGTTTAATATCATTCTGATAAAGGTTTGTATTTTTCAGCCAAAAACTGATGAATTTTTAAATGAAACACAGCATACTATAAAATTTTATTGGGACTTAAGAAGTCTGCCCTAGTAGTGATTATGTACACAGTTTGCTCCCAGGAGCAATCAGCAATGCTGACCTGTCCTCAACCGTTGTAACTGGGATGGACCCAAGCTGCACTCTCTTTCCTGCAATGAACACAGCTCATCGCTGTTCTTGCTATGATCTCAAAGACACCGTGTTATGAGAAGGGAGGAATATAACAGCTCCTAGGATCCATGTGACATATGTCCCTCAACCCGAGAGACTTCATGACCTGGTGAGTTCTTGAAGAGTGGATGGATCTCTGCTGCTGTGTCACATGGAAGAACTTGAGCTTCGCTGTCCAGTTCTGGACAACTGTACACTTTCAACACTTCTCTGCACAGCATCGCCTCTCTAATTAGTCAAAGAATCTTTCCTGTCGGGTGTGACATTTTCTCAGACATGATGTCACCTTCCAAAATTTCTTGGCTCACTAAAGGAAATATGAAACATGTTGACATTAGGCTGAAGATTAATTGGTTTCTAATATTTAATTTTGGAAATCTTCTTGGTTCTTTTGACTGACAGCTGAGATCCAACTCGTGAATATATTAGAAGAAATTACCTAAGGGGACACTATCCTTAGGAAATTTGTATTATTAATAGAGATGTGATGCTAGTCTGAGGTGACTCGTAGGCTACCCATGGCACACACTCTAAGCACTGTGTCAGTTTTCAGTTGAAAAGATTAAACTAAATTTCAATAAAACTAAGCAGAATTATTCCAGTATCTTGGAATTTGGGCATTTGTTACAGAGCCTTTCAGACTATCTCAAACTTATGGAAGGTTTTTTGAAAATTGTCTGGCTTCATATTATTGCTGTCTTTTTTTTTTTTTGAAGTTCAGGACTTTTAAAAACCTTCACCCAAAATAGAATGGTAGAATTATTCTATTTTAAAAGAAGCCATTGACTCTGAGTTATTCCAGAAATTATTGATGTATATATTTTGAAATTAAACCATACAAATTTAATTTAAGTTGTTTCCATTTCTTTCACATCTAGGTGAAAATCACAAGCAATGCATGAACCAATCAATATAGCTTAGATTTGAAATGAAAACAAAATCTTAATATTGATGAGACTTAAAATGACCTCTGAAATGTACATATATACACATACATATGTATAATTATATTTTTTTCATTTATAGGAAATGAAGGAGAGAGTATTTAATAAATTATTTCTCACATTTGTTGTGAGACATAATTATATGTTAACATTGGGAATAGTATGGCCCCAGCTAATTATAACAATAACTTTTATGAGCTGAAATGATTTTTTCTTAGATATAATAGTAAGTATATGTCAGGATGCTAAAATAAACTACGATAAAAATTATCTGGGTGGCTTAAGAGGAACACAGCATCTTGAGGGGATCAACACGAGAGTGAATTGTCACATTTGTACATTCAAAAAAGATCATACTTAGAAACTAGGACATCTCTCAGGATACCTTCCCAGTCAGGAGGTCAGGCATCTTACTCAGTGCAGTAAGCAGCAATGACATCAGAACTTGAGTTCACAGTAGAAGACCTGTATGTTAAGCTGGAAATGCAGCCTAGTCATACTGTGCAAGGCCTTCCTAATAAAGTCTGAATTGAGAAAGAAGGACAAGAAAGCTTAGCAGTGGTCAGAGAAAGGACTCGGTCTGACATTGGGTGGCTTAAACCATTGAGTGTGATTTTGAAAAGCTCCAGTGCAGGGTGAAAGGGAAGGTCTAATGAATGCAATTGTTTTAGCCAACAAAATAGTCACGATGACTCCAGATGATCCAGATGAGAGCCAATAATAGTTGGAAACTGGTGATGTCCTTGGAGGGAAAGAGGGGAAGGCCAGAGCTCAGATGCATTCTGGAGGTGACACCCATCAGCAGGATTTGGGAGTGGAGGGAAGACAGGAAGACCAAGATGGAGCCTATCTTCTTCCTGGAGTCTGTGGACACATGGGAGGCCATGTTTACTTGCAGCTTCTGCAATTTCATGATCCTTTAAAGTCTTCTGAACTAATCAGACTCTCTTGTTGGTCATGCATACCCATGAATTCCCCAAGCAACCATCATTCTGCACGTACCACCCTTTCATCTTACCACCCAACATGTCCCTGGGTAAAAACCTTGACATGTCTTTAAGTAACCTTTGTTGGGGAGTGTGTAGACATTCTGTTTCATATCCCAAGTTTCCGTTGAATGCTTTTGCATGTTTTGTTCAAAGTGTACCTTATTTTAACAGTGAAGAAAGATGGTGTGTGACACGAAAGGGTAACAAACAATGGGACCTTTTCAGGCTCTACCCGCACATGTGTTGAAGGCAGTGTTAAAATGGAGACATGTCCGCATATGTGCCTGTTTCCAAAAACAAATCTGAAACGTCTGGAAGGAAAGCTGAGCTTGGGTGATGAGGAAACGTGACTCCAGCATGTAAACTGTGCGATAAGTTTGATGATGGAAGTGCTGTGAAATCCTCCAGCCGGAACACACGCACCAATCCCTTGATCAGGAACAGACCTGGCTTCTGAGCTCCACACTGTCATTATTAGCCCCAAGGTCTCAGCAAGATCAGACATCAATTTATTTACAAAACGTAAGCAATGCTACCTGCTTGACTCAGTTGCTGTGGCATTCGCAAGTACTCGACTTGAAGTGTCAAAGAATCCATTCTGTCGGGAATAATTTCTTTCTTATTAAAAGAATTAATGAGATTATTCATCCACTTATTATTTCTTTTCCTGACTTGGTTGAGGATTACTGGAGGCTACTATGGACCAGATTGGTTGAAGGGGACACATCAGTGAATGTAACTACCCCTGCCTGGATCTATAATCAATCATATAATCATGTCAGGATTTCTAAGCACTATATGAGCTGAAGCGTAAAAATAATGACAACAGGATTTCGGGTGACATGAAAGGGGGTTGCAAGTCCATTTGACTCTTTCCCAAACTAGAAGGGAAGTTATAAAATGAGCACTGGGAATGAATGAAAGGAAGGCAGGAAATTTTATCAGATATTAGGAAGAGAGCGTTGTGGGTATAAATCGGGGTGCATGTGGGATGGGGGAAGGAGTGGATGAAAACTGAAGGAAGAATAAGTTTGGACTTTGCGTGAATAGAGGAAGCAGACAAGTGCTGTTGTCTACAAAACAAACCTCACACACTGTGCTCATGCACAATGGCATCTTTTCACACATGTTCAAAATCCTAGAATTTGCCATTTTATATATTTAGAATATTTGTCCCATCTTTTACTTTATTAAGTAGTATTTTATAGTCTTTATTCTATTTGTTATTTTATAGTCATTTAAAGAATAATTTTACTGAGTTATACTTGACATACTTTAGAAGATCCATATCAAAAGTTGTCAATATGGTCCCCTTGGACAGACATTAAACTCGTTAAAATACCATCGCAACCAAGCGAGACTATATCCATCGCTTCTCAAAATTTCCTCAGTCCCCTTTAATGCCCCCTCCCCACTGTCTCCTCATTTCTACGCAGATGCTGATATTCTTCTTTGCCACCATTATTTTATATGCATTAACATATATACATAATTACATCTATCATTTCACTAAGACATTTCCATAAATGCACATATGATACCACTCCTGGGGATAGAGCCAAAGGAATCAATGTCCTCCTTTATTTGTTGTGGGCTTCCTTCACTCATCACAAGCATTTGAGATGCATCCAGATGTTGACTACCACTTAGCATCTGTGTCTCAGTCCCCAGTAGTGGTCCACAGGTGAGCCACCACCTTCCTTTGATCTATCCTTCTACTGATGGAGATGAAGCATGTTTGCAGTTGGGAGATGATGATATCACCTGGGTTAGTCTGAATCTCAGGAAAGGTAGGAGTATGTCTTTGTGTCCATTTTCTTCCCTAAGACTGAACGGGATGTGGTAGGCAGTTATCACATTGTACCAACATTGGTTGACACATTTGATGATTGCATCATTTTGCAAATGCTGTCACCTAATGTGCACATAGTCGGAACTGTGAGGCCAGTGTGTCTTCAGAACCAGGTGTCAGAAGGTCTGAATCCATCCTGCATAACATCCTGGCTGTACCTTTCCATACTGGAGGCCCGTATGTGTTTAATCCTACATCCTAGACTCTACCCATATAGGATATGTGAGGCGAATTTAAAATTAATACCATCTTTTCTCGTCTTGTCCCATTTTTGTGATTTATAAATAGTCATTTCGGGCTTAATTGATGGTGTAAATCTACTTTTCATTTACCCTCCATCAGCCAGCCTCTGAAGGAGAGCGCTCACAAACTTCCAGAACCCGAGCATGGCCTAGAAGGCTCGGTCCCCCAGCTCTGCATTACTGCTATACATTATTCAAACATGAGCAGTATATCAACTTCAAAATGAAACTGTTCTTAAGGCCTTTTTAAAAATTAAAACTTCATGATAGTGATCAAAACCCTGAATTCTCCTTTAGAAGTATAATGTCCAAACCCCATAACCCAACATGGTAAAATAGTTGACTTATTTTTAAAAATTCGCATATCTCTGATATAGTACTGTAAATTCCCCACCAAAGGAAATCATGCTAAAATCTATTCATGTATTCTATTTTTTATAAGTCAAATACTTCTTCTTGGCCCACCTCTACCTCCCCACCCTCCTAAGGATGCAGCGAGCAATCTAAGATTGAATATCAATATCATTTAGGTCTAGAATAGGAACAGATACAGGAAGGGGTGAAATGGGGGACTGAGGAATTGAACAGCATAACATGTGTCAAAAATCTCTATTTTTATGACCCACTGAGTTAAAAAAAAAGACTGAAAAGTAGGAAGGTGATTCGTTGGAAAGAAGAAGGGTCTTATTTGGAAATGAGAGATAACAGAGTGAAAGGGGTGAAAATACATTAGATACATGTATGAAATGATCAGAAACCAAGTGAAACAAAACAATGATCCTTTAAGACATCCCCAAACCTCCTTAATTCAGCCTGAAGAGCTTGAGCTATTATTAACTTTTGCCTTATTCATTTTGTGAGATTCAATAAACTACTTCAAGTAAATGGATAACATTAAAAACCATTTCTAGGGCTGCATGTAGTGGAAAAAAGGGTAATGCTGAGCTCTTTCCAGCAAGTTCCAGGGGTGCGGTGAATATATTAGCACACTGTTGCCACCGCGGCGGGTCAGCGTGTGGCAGGACCAATGAGGATGGAGTTGTTTACCCATCCTGTCCTAATTGGCCCCCTAGGCTGTTGCCAACAGAACTTGCTTTCGACTCTAATGAGCAGAGGAGGCCTTGGCATCTCCTGCCAGGGTCTGAATGGTGGCCCAGCCTGGGCCTTGCCAGTGTAAGCAGCGGTACTGTTTAATAAAGATGAGCACCCTGGTAGAGAACTACTTTGAAATTAACTCTGCAAATCACAATGCATTCCTAACCACTTAGGCTATTAAAAATGTTGAAAATCAGATCAAAATATTCAAATAAGAAGTGACTATAAAAAGGGACTCAAGGCTTCATATTGTAGCATATTTTATTTGGCAATGGGAAGATGAGTGCCTGCATCCCGGGAGCATGTCCACCTCACACAGTGGGAGACATCTCAGAGGAGGCACCTCTGCCCCGAATTCCCTGCTGTGCTCTGGCATGAAGAAGAGCTTTTGACCTGCAGAGACAGTTGGCGATAGGGTATCCAAGTCTTCATCATGGTCCTCGTGACTCGGCTCAGACACTGGTTACTCATTTGTGATCAGAAACCATGGGGTCCGTGCTCCTGACATACAAGTCTTGGGTCTTTAAAATCACCATTGCCTCCATTCTCCTTCACTGAACTATTTCCCACAACAATATCCCTTGGACTATTGGACATTAGAAACCTGGAACGTTCTCATCCTGCTTGTCCTAAACCCACTTTAAGTGCCTGATTTCACAGTGCTGCCTACCTGGTCTCTTAGCCCATCATTCTTGGCCTGATTTCCTTATAACTCCATTTCCTCTTTGATGGCTTCAGCTCTGTTTATGATGACATCTTGTTTTCTCCATTTATTTTTCTGATTTTTAAAATTTAATTATAAAACCAACCTGAATAACCAACCCTGGTCTCTTGAAGAGTGATAAGCATCTCTGTGATCAGGGAGTGAACTGTTTGGTATTTATTTAGTACAAGTAAGAAGACTTGTACACAAATGTTCACAGCAAGTTTATTAGGATAATAATAAAAGTTCAACAATAGTCCTCCAGTACAGGATACACAAGTGTGGTGTCCCCATAGTGCAGACACAGAAACCCCTCCAAACCAGAAATGAAGGATGATGCAGACTGGGACAGCAGAGGAAAAAATCTCCAATACACAGTGGCAAATCACAGACACCAGACTGAAAAACATGGGCTGTGTGATTTTGTCTATCTCCATGGAGTTCTGGAATAAGTCACACCAAGTTGTGGTAAAACCTGTCAGGACAGTGGTTTCCTCTGCAGTGAAATCGAAGAAAAATCGAGAGCAACCTTTCTGCTGATAGAAGTCTGAGCAGCTCCCATGGAGATGAGCACGTGTCACATCTCAGAAAAGGACATGAGGTTATGTGCTGTGTTTTCCAGTGAACGTGTCACATTCACTGGATTCATGGATTGATTTCTTCATTCATTGAAGCATCACCCTAACTTTTTCCAAATTTAATTCACTGTCGTCCACCACCTCGACTTCTCCACTTGTGTCCTCTGTCCCATCACGAGCACCTTCCCTTTCTTCATCTGCCTGGAGATAAAATCCTCTTCCTTTAAAGTCATCATCTTATGATCTCGCAGCCATTACTGGAAACCTTTCAGTTCATGTTTCTGCAAATTTCTTGAAATAGCAAAATCGAATTGCTTTAGTTCTGACAATCTTCATTTTCTTTGGACAATGTTGCAGCCAAATTTTACCCCCAACGTTCCATGTGTGCCCCCATAATGTGACCAGGAATCCTGTGTATTTGGGTTCTTTCTTCTCTTCCTCTTCTTCACTGGCCTTATGCTATCTGATACTATTGCCCACAGTCTTTTTAAAAATTCTCATCTTCCTTGCCTGTTGTGCCTACATCCCCCCAGGTTCTATTGGGTCTTGAATGTCATGCTTTGAATAATTGGTTTTTGTTTTTAATGGTAATGCATGGGACTCTGGCCCTGTGCCTCTTGTCTGTTTACTTATAGTGTTCCCATAGAGGGTAACTCTATGGACACCATTGAGTTGGACACCATTATTTATTAAATGTCTACAGTAACTGGTGACCTTTGCCTGAAATCCAAACTCCCTGTTTCTCAATACATCATTATTCCTGCTGGTCCCCCGTACCTTTCAAACTCAAACCCTGAACTCCTAGCCTCATCCCCAGGGGAATCTCTTCAGTGAGCACAGTTGTCTTTATTATGATGAGCTCAGAAGTCTCAGCATGTGTGCAAACAGCAAGACCCCCCCCCCATAAGGAAACTTTCCTCCCTTGTCTTACTTGACTTCCCCCAAAGTAAGGAATCCATCATCATTTATTATGGTTTGGAGGTGAACCCTGCTCTTTTTCTGGTTGGCAATGCTGTTTGAAAATGGTGTGCAATCTTTAGGAATAGGGCCTTGGTGGAGGAATGTCTTAGTATAGTTATAGCGCTCACTCCCCTCCCCTCCCTTCCCCTCTCTCCCTCTCCCTCTCCCTCTCCCTCTGCCTCTCCCTCTCCTCTCTCCTCTCCTCTCCTCTTCCTGACACTAGAGACTCAGCAAACATTTGGACAAGCTCTCCCCCCCACAGCCACAAGTCACTCCCACCACCATGCCTTCCCCCCACCAAAAGGGACTATATCCACTTAAAACCATGGGCCAAAGTAAATCCTTCCTCCATTAAGTGGCTTTTTTCCCCAGATATTTTATCATAGCAACAAAAGGTAACAGATATGCCTTACTACTGCTAGGAAAGTTGAATTGAAATAACTCATTGCTCTCTGTACTTAATTCTGCTTGGTTTCAGTCCTCACTTCCACCCAGAAAAACCGAGCAAGGGCCAGTGAGTTACTCTGACCTCTGTTGGTTTTCTTGCCCAGTTTGGCTGTCCTTTACCAACAGAGACATCTTTTCTTTTTTTGTCATTGCAATTTTTTTTGGTTGTTGTTTGTTTGTTTATTTTATTTTATTTTATTTTATTAATTTTATCTTTATTGTTCAAAATTAGATACATTGAGCAAATATTGTGTTTATAGTCCCATTTCTCTCCTCCCTGTCCGCAATCCACTGAGTATCCTCATTGGTGGGCACACTGGATCAATCCATGCGGCAAGGGGTTATGGATAGCACAAGAGGCAGCCAGGTGCCCTCTCCTTTATGAATTGTAGCTGAGGGGGGTAATGTTTCTGGGCATTCTCTCCCACCATGGCTCTTATAATCTTTCTTCCCCCTCTTCTGCTCAGTTCCCTGAGTCGTGGAGGGTGAGTTTTAAGTCTGTTTTATTGTTGTGAACTTAAGAGTCTCTGTGCTTCTAGTTTAAGTTGTGTTGGAAGTTGTTGGTGTCTGTCTCGCTGACTTACCCTGGGTTGAGTGATTGGCTGTGGTTATAGGTCTCTTTCTTGCCCCACCACTGTCTCAAGTGTTTCACGTGGGGCCTAGTCCGTAGTCACCACACAGGAGGGTAACAGCCCCGCTCAGAACCTCACCATAAGGTAGCTAAATGCCTCTAGTCACACGCCCACTCAAATGTGCTTTTCAGGTGAGAAAAATATCACCTGTTATCAAAATATATCCCTCCCTAACAAACTCCTGTAGAGGTGATCAGCAACCTTTTCTTCACACATATCCCTGTTTCAAATCTCAGCAAACACGTTCACTTTGTCAGAGGCATAGTATGGCACAATTCCTGTTTGGAATTTATAGATTTTTGTCTCTTAGCCTGGAATGTTCTTCTTAACCATCTAGTCATCTTTGAAGGCATGTTCAACCAAGACCCCTGCATGAAGCCTTTAGCAAAGATTAGCCCAGTTTTCTTCATGTTATCACTATCTATCTCTATAAAGAGTTATTATATATGAATATATATTTATTTATTCTTGAATATATATTCATAATTGAATATGGATATACTCATCCTGGAATACATATAAATT
The DNA here is from genome assembly GCA_004024765.1 of Zapus hudsonius. Taxonomy (NCBI): domain Eukaryota; kingdom Metazoa; phylum Chordata; class Mammalia; order Rodentia; family Dipodidae; genus Zapus; species Zapus hudsonius. Next base: position 10,817 of record PVHP010016010.1, on the reverse strand, counting down.
CTTGAACATTAATCTATATTCATTCTTGGTTTCTCTCATCTCTTTATTGCCATTAATTATTTAATTACTTATTAGCAGTTTATAATTTATAACCTTCCAAAGTTTTAGTGTGCTGTTCCCAAAAGACTGGCTTATTCCTTGCTGCATATATCTGGGTTACTTTACCATGTGCTTTTGGAACAGAGAAGAAAGGATGGTTAATTCAAGCCTCCTGTCCATGTATACATACATTATTACTAATGTATTTCTTTGCCTTTGAAATGAATGGGTGGGTGCTGTTTCCCTAGGTGAGTGGTGAATGTTGTTTTGGTTACAACCGTCGCATGAATGGACTTACACAACTTCGTAACTTCCCATGACCATGATTGAATCCTGTCTTTGGTTTTATTACACATTTCAAAAACACTTTTCTCATGTACGTGAGCTTTGTACACGCAGTCATTTACTTTGTGATGGTTTCTCAGATTTAAATAATCATGACTATAAAAACTTTATATGTTAGGCATACTTCTAGGTTCTGAGTGAATTAAGCATATAAAAGCATTTAACATCATGGATTTTCTATTTTAACAAATACATATCTCATATATATATATATATATATATATATATATATATATATATATATATATATATATATATAAAAAACCATAGTAAGATGACTACACATATGCAGAGAAGACATACAAAGGATTTCATAAGCCACAAAACTACTCAATGTCTATCTTGCGTGTTGCACCAAAATAATTCTAAAAACCATCCAATCTTAAATAAAGCATAGTGATATTTCATGCAGAAGCACAAGGATTATCTGTTATAGGAACCAAGATAACAGCTATGAAAGAGCTACTTGCTTTTACATCTGTCCCAGAGAGGCAGTGTGGCTGGAAGACATGAGAACGGTCCCTCTTCTCCCATCACTGTCAGAAAGTTCGGGAGGTTTTACAAGGTAAATGTTCCTTGAAGTTAAAGCATATTGTGGGAAACATCATGGTTCATGGTTCATGAGACACTGTAAATTTTCAACAAGCCACTGCTCTCTTCCGACATTCCTTCAACCAACAACAGAATGGACCATCCTTTGACTTTCATAATAAGGTTTCTAGCTTCAAAACTTTCCCCGTGAGCTGTATCAACACGCAATCATGTCTGCTTGCGAAGACCCACCCATTCTTTGGGGCACCAATGAAGCCCCAAATCTCTCATAAAATCACATGTTCACTGAAACAGAAAAAAATGCTATGTTTCATTTAGCAAAAAAATGACTACATACCATGTATTCAATCCGTGTGCAGCCTGTTCCTCCCTGTCACATTGTGGCATGCCTGTCCATGGCAGTGACCTTGCAAATAGTTCCCTGGGGACCAACTTACCATACTCACAAACAAAGGTCAAGGGTCAGGGATGTAGCGTAGGAGAAGAGAGCTTGCCTAGCATGGGAAACACTCTGGGTTCAATTTCAAGCACTAAAAATTAGGTAAGTAAATAATTAGAAATAATAAAACAAAGCTTGAGGAAAAGGGGCCAGCCAGTGGTCTGTGGAAAGATCCTTCCAGAAAACAAGCCTTATACTTCCATCAGCCTCTCTCAAAGAAGCCAACAGAAGGCGATTGAGCAGAACTTGGCAGCATTCCCCAGCCAGGCTGAATGTATAGCATGGAGCACACGTTTGGAACAGAGAACTGGGGAACTGAATGCTGGAAACATCGGGGAAGCGGAGGAATAGGACCTGGAGAGCAGCATTATTAGCCACGCTTACCCTGTGCTTGCTTAGATGTGCCCAGTAACAATGTGGGCACTTCACACGGTTATGCCGTCCAACACCCCCTGCCCCTGGAAGTCAGTAGGCACTACTGTGAAACACACCATGAGGATGAATTAGCTTGGCTAAGTAGCAGACGAAAGCTCAAATAGAAAATTGGAATTCTATTACTCTCAACTCAGAGCCTGTGCTTTTATAATATGCAATTATTTAAATATTTTAATATATTTAAATAACAGCTGAAATATGGGTGTGTAAGATGGAGAGAAATTTTAAATACAGGAAATCCAAGGAAAACACAAAGAAAGAGCATGTATCTTTAAAAAAAGCTAGTGAATGATAGTATCTTCTAGATATTATCCAAAGAAAAATTTCAAAATGAGATAACTGGATATATTAAAACATTTTTTTGAGTAAAATCATCCTTATGGCTTTATCTATACCTTTCATATGGTTTTATGTAGAGGAATAACAAAGTTAATTTAGTAAACACTTAAAATATAAAAAAAAAACTGAAATAATACTAAAGTCCAAGGTTTTATTTGCTTAGTAGAATACATTGACAGGCATTAAAAATGTTTTTGCCATACAGACAGAAAATGAAGCCCCCTAGAAGTAGAAAGCTCAGGCTTACTAGAGTTCTCCAGGGCAGTCTTTAGTGATGCCATGTTGTGAATCTTTGCTCCGAATGTTCTCAGGAGCAAGCGCAAGGGATGCATGAGTTTTCTGCTCAGTCAAACTGCAATTTAAGTAGAAGGTCAGTAGGAAAGTATTTTTGGTTTCAGACATGTAGACAAGCAATATATTTCCCATGAGTAATATATTTCCCATGAATAAATACTGGAGGACAAAGTTTGAGTGACCAAGAATTTTATAGAGAAATTGGCAAAGATGAGAACCAAGCGTTTTTCTTTTGAATATGGACTACAGTTCCTCAATATAAACTTTCTGTGGAAATTCATCTTTAAAGCTGTACCTACATTTTCAGACTGGTTTGAGGGAAGGGTAATGGCATGGTTACTGTTCCCCAGGCCTGGCTGTTCTCTGTTGGGGGCAGATGGCAGGGTGGTGAGTCCAGGCTCTAACAGAAACATGTGGCTTATAGGAGAGAGCCTTGCGTTTTATTCCTTCGACTCCTCGGTGCTAGGAATTGAGCCCAAGCCCTTCTTCATGGTAACTAACAAGGGTTTTACCACGAATCTGTATCCCCAGGCCTCTGCTCATCTTCTTAAATTTTGTTATAGCATTCACTATCTTGCTGAGATTGGCCTCGAACTCAATCTGTAGCCCAGGCAGACCCTCCATGGACAACTCCCCTGCCTCAGCCTTACTATGCCTGGAAAAAATAGGCCTGAACCAATGGAGAATATGTAGGAACCATTGCTGACAACTTTACAACTCTATCTCTTGCAGGGTGAGTGGGACTTCTGACCATCAAAATCCTGGGGACAACAGTGTAAAACAGTCCCTCAGCAAACAAGGACAGTGATTTGGGGGGACAGACACCTGTGTGTAGGTTTCACTCAGAAAGGTCTCAGTGTGGTTAACTAGGAAATGCTTTAGTCATTGTGTACATAACTAAGGCCATTCAGAAAATGGACCATTCACAGAGCAGAGTAAGGGCAGAATCTTAGAGGCATAGGCTTTGGCTCTGTGTATAGATTTTCTCATTGAATTTCTCCATGATAGCTTGTAATTTTGATGCATGTCTGTGTGACATGTGTGTGTGTTCATGTTTGTGAGTGGGGGTGGGCGTGTGCCCTGACATGCGTGTGGAGATCAGAAGAAAACATTTATGCATGCCCATCCTTGCCTTCCACCTCCTTCGAGGAAGGCTCTCAAACTCTTCACCAGTGTTCTTGCAAGGTTGGGAGCTCTTGAGGTTCTGGTGGATTCTTCTGTGTCTATCTCCCTTCTTGTTCTTATTCAGTAGAAACTTTGGGTGGAAACTATGTGTGGACACATCATGGGTACCATCATTGCCTCCTCCCTGCCCTCATTCCCCTGAGATTGCTGGTATTCACCATAGGGCGTGGGATATGTCCACCTCCCTTCTTGCCTGGGATTACAAGTGCTGCCACCACCCCAAGAGTTTCCATGGGTGCTGAGTTTCCAAACTCGGGTGCTCAGGCTTGAGTATCAAGTGCTGTACCCACTGAGCCATCTCCCCAGCCTCTTCTCTATGTTTTAAATCCATAATTGTCTTACTAAAATCTTGATGCCGAAGCTTAGTTTTTATGAAAACATCTCTGTTTATTCATATTCAATTAGTTTATCTTATGTATACTAAAATATAACTTATTTTAATACTAAACAGAACCAACTCTGAGTAGATGGGTAGTGAAGGGGGCAGGGCTTACTGGAGAAAAACCATCATTAGCAAGTTATCTGCTAGTAGAAGATGTTAGTCTGTTCCGTAAAGGGAACGGAAAATGGTGGATTGGTTAAGAGTTTCAAGTAGAATATCCACTCAATATAAAAGTAGGTCCATGTTGTGTATATGGCTTATATAGCTTCACAGGTATGCCTGAGCACGCACGTGAGCGCGTGCGCGCACACACACACACATGCACACGCACACACACACACCTCTGAATTTGTGTGTGTATATGTGGACGTAAGAATACATCATGTAAATGGCTGCAAGATGGCCCAGTGAGTGAAATGTTTGTCATTCAAGTGTGAGGTCTTAAGTTCAGATCCCCAGCTCCCATGTACAATGCCAGGTGTGGCTCATCCTTAATCCCAGCACTGTATCCCGAGGGCTGAATGACTTTTTTAGTCAAATTAGTGAAGAATTGGTAAGCTCCAGGATCAATGAAGAAAATCTGGTGAATAGCCATGTCGACACTTGGGAATCTGAGGAAGGAGGATCGTCGTCAGTTCAAGGCCAGCGTGGGCTAAAGAGAGATAGACAGAGCTGTAGAGTGAGACCCTGAATCAAAAAAAACAAAACAAAACAAAACAAAAACCCAAAATAAACAATCAAATAAATAAATAAAGAGAAAGTGACTAAGTAGAAGACCCAACATTGACCTCTGGCCTCCAGCTTACCCCTCCCCACATTTGTACAAGAACATGCACACATGAATGTGAAGGTACATATACATATGCAACACACACATACACGCACACACACACACACACCAAAAACCTCATCTGTTTATAGTAGTGGGCTCTCATGCGACATTAGGAAAACAATGAAAAAATGCAATGTTTCCTTTTTTAAAATTGTTGATTTCTCCCCCATGTTATTAAATAAAAATTTCAAAACAAGAACACTTAAGAACAGCACAGGAGCTCCAGAAACAGCGTTCAGTATGGTGTTGCACAGCCCTGTGTCTGGAATCTCAGTCCATCAGAACAATTTTCTCACAGAAGGTCAAAGATTAAAACCAAGTACTTTTGCTTTGCTCTTGAAATGAGCGTCAGAGTCTGATCATAGGGGATGATTGTTGAGAACATATCGATTTCCCTTTGCTACAAAGTGGGATCATTGATTAAACAGAGAGCCCTGGACAGAACACAATGTAAAGAGCAGGGAAAGGGTTTTCATGACGGCCAGTGGATTCTTTTCTCTAAAGGTGGGGGAGTTTTTGCTGTTCTGTTTTCTGCTAGTTTGTCATGTCATTTGTCATACATTTTCTTCTTGCCTCATGCCACAGAAGGAGACAGAAATGAGAAGTCCTGGACACCCACAGAGGAAGTATCTTTTACCCCAGAGGGTTGCAGCTTCACCCCAGCAGGACCTCATTCAGCAAGAACATGTACAGTGAATGAAGCCACCAGCACTGACTGTCTGAGGGACTGAGTTATTTGCAGAAAAATGTCATCTTTCTTCTCTGCGTTCATGTGACTTAAATTTTTCACTAGAGACAATTGCATCTTTTGGCTTTTCTGCCATGTCTGAGCAAGCGAGGACTTTACTCCTGGCTGCGGGGTAGAGGTCGCAGGCAGACAAACCTCCCAACACTACTTGTATCTCTCCTTGCTTGTCTGCTTCCAGGCTCAGCCACCTGTCCAATTAAGTTTCCACTCAGTTGACTAGGGATGATATTCACCTACCTTTTGCACTTTATAAAATTAGTGACAGTTGTTAAATACACAAAGAAATGGTTTTTATTGAACCCAAAATGGCTTCAAAATCACATTTTCTTACTATTGTCTTACGTGTTTTTGCATAGTGTGACTTTTTCTTTGGACTTTCAGCACATTTCATGTGAAACGTTTCACACAGAACTAAGAACTATCAATGACAAATTTCTAACCCAGTCTCACGCACCCATTCTCTCTCTTTTGGTCTCTCTCAAATAAATAAATAAATAAAATAGATTGAAAAAAAAGGAAGATTTGTGACCTGCAGTGTTGTTGCAGGGATGCAGGGGCCATGTGTGAAGACCAAGGAAGACCTGTATGAGCTGGATTTAGGCCTTGCTGTACAGCCAACACAGAAATGGGCATCTTTGTATGTCTGCGCAACATCATTCTTCCAAGACCCTAAAGGAGACTGGGGTTTTGAGTGGTTTGGTTTGAATTACATGTTTTCTTAAACTCATTTGTTTGCAATATTTGGCCCCCAGCTGGTGGAACCTTGCTGGAGAAGGTATGTTCCTGGGGACAGATTTATCAGTGCTTGTCATGGTTTGATCCAGGTGTCCCCCACCAAAGAATTTTTTTCTGAATTCCCAGCTGATGGCAGTTTGGGTATTAAAACCTCACTGGAGCTGTGTTGTTGGAGGAGGGCTTATGGGGGTTATAAGCCAGCTTCCCCTTGCCAGTGTTTGGCACACCTTCCTGCCTCTGTTTGCAGTGCTGTGGTAAAGGTGATGTCCACCCTCTGCTCATGCTGTCGTTTTCCCTGCCATGATTGAACTTCCCCTCAAATCCATAAGCCAAATAAACCCTTTCCTCCACAAGCCACTTTTACTTGGGTTCTTCCTGTGCAGCAAGGTGAAAAGGTGCTAGAGGCAGCTCCTCCTTACCAGAACTTGGCTCACTACCACCTGGCTGTGGCAGAGGTGATGTCCAGCCTCTGCTCATGCCACAATTTCCCCTGACATCATGAAACTCCTCCTTGAGACTGTAAGCCAAATAACAACAACAAAAACAATTCTTCTTCCCATCAGCTGCTTTTGGTCAAGTATTTTGTTCCAGCAACAAGAAGGTGACTCCAACAGAGACTGGAAGTGGATTTTTCCCCAGTAACCTAGGGATCCAAGCTTTGACTATGGGTTTTGAGATCTAGAACACAGGGCATAGACATCTGACCCAGTGGCCCTCTGAGATAACATATTCCTGTTGAGACTCATGCATTAGGAGACTGGTTCATAGCAGGAATAGAAAATTAATACAGAGACCAAGTCCAGGTGCCTCAGCACAAACACGAAGACATATCCTGACCCAACATCTCATGGTTTGAACAAAGAAATGTCCATCTTGCTCACAATCACAGCTGACATCCCTGCACGGGAAGAGCTATGGAACACATACTTGAATGAATGGACTGCATTAGAGAAACACTGTTTTGTTTCCAGCACGAACACTTCAGGACCTTCATAGAGGAAGAATTTAAGTGTTCCTTTTAGGGTCTCAGGACCTTTCCAAATTAAGCCATAGCTTAAACACTGGAGATGTTTGAAAGAAGCCTCTTGCCGAGTGAAGCAATCCTCACAGACTCCTGTGTTTTTGTAAATGATGTATTGGGCTTCTCCACAGGGCCAGATGTGGATGGAGACTTTTATGTTAAGACAGGAGATTATAGAGAAGTCTCAGTATAAAAATGTCCACTCTGGATTTCATTAGGGAACAAATGAGCTCTGGACAGTCCTGGGGTTTAAAAGGGATACAGGCTCCGAGCACAGCTGTTTCCTTCTCTTTCCCAGGTCAGAGAAAAGCAGTGTGTCTCAAGGCTGACCTTGTCTGTTGTCCCTGTCCCCCCACCCCCTTTCTAGTCCTTTGTTTTCAGCTGGCCCCAAGCTGTGCCCACATCCTGCCTCCCACCTCCCTCACAGCCCATGTCCTGGTCCAGGTCCCCAGGAGGGAGAGGACCAGGGGAGGCTATGGGTTTGCACACTTTGCATCACAGCTCTTGTGGCCATGGTTTCTCCTCCTATGGTTCCGAGTCTCCAGTCAGTCTCCAGTCATGGAGTGGGCTTTAGCTTTAGAAAGTTATTTTCTCTGAACTGGAACCCCGTTTTCCTGTCACCCACAGAGGTTCTGCATCTCTCTCTCTCTCTCTCTCTCTCTCTCTCTCTCTCTCTCTCTCTCTCTCTCCTCTGCTATGTGGTTGTCAGAGGTCTTTTCTCCTTTGCTTATGTGCAACTGCAAATCCCTGGAGGAGAGCACTCACGTTTTCTCTCCCTGCCCTGCGTCCACCTGACTCCTCCATTCTGAATCATATACACAGGGTACTGTTGGGCAAGAAGCAATTTCCTTCTAATGCTTCTAGATTTATTGCCTTTGGAAGTTTATAGTATTTTTTGCTCAATGTATAATGCATAGTTTCACTTCTGGCAGTCAGCATGTCTACCAGGACGTCCATCCAGAAAACCAGGCCTGCTGGGGATCAATAGGCAAGAGCATTTTGCCAGAGTCACTTTGTTCTTTCTCATCTCTAAATAAATATAAATAAATAAATAGATAAATATGAATGCATAACTCTAGGTAACATAACTGCTGGCTAATGTGGGTGTTATTGTCTATCCATTTACCCATCTGTTACAAACTTATTTTTTAATGTATTTTTATTTTTATTCGTAAGCAGAGCAAGAGAAAAGAGACAGATAGAATGGGCGTGTCAAAGCTTCCCAACACTGTAAATGAACTCCAGATGCATGCACCACTTTGTGCATCTGGCTTTACGTGGGTGCTGGGGAATCAAACCCTGGCCCTCAGGCTTTGCAGGCCTTATCTGTTAAGCCATCTCTCCAGCACACAAACTTATTTTTTAATAAAGCTTGTCAAATGCATTTTTCTGTATGGAAGTCCATACTGTCCCACAAAAAATGTGCATTTCCTTCCTGATAGTTATATAAGCTTTTTAGGGACTCATTCACTCCTCGATGCTTCTCTCCAACTGTACGGAGTCCAGGGACTGGAATCATTTGTACCAAGGCATCAAGTTTTGTTTGTCAAGGTCCTTAAGAAATCTCATTAAAATTCCTCTTTCCTTCTCTCGTCTCATGTCTTCTATCTGCTTCTCTTGACTACAGTGCTTCTCAATCGTGTGTGTGTGTGTGTGTGTGTGTGTGTGTGTGTGTGTGTGTGTGTGTGTGTGTCTCCAATGGAGATGTTGTTAAGACCCAGACTCTGACCCAGGAGATCTAGGCTAAGAGCAGAACGTCTGAATTCCTTGCCTTCTCCAAGACAGGCCCTGCTCTCTGCATAGCCTGTGACATCAAAGCACTGAGCATGACCCAGCTTTATGAGGCTCTCATTGACTCTTCGAACCAATGACATTGTGACTTTGGGGAGTTATTGAAATGTCATAGGTGACTCATGCCTAATAATAAGATGCAATAACACAGATAAAGAACTTCACAGCTATCCAAGCCCTCATGACAATTCTAATTATTTTTCTTCTTTCTGACTCACCTCTGTCGTCCCATTCAAGAGTTTTATCGGTTCCCTAAGATACAGCAACATTCCTATGCTCTAACCCTAATCTACAAGTGATAAACAATGGATGTGGGGCCTGCAGGAGGAGATTAATTGATAATCCTGGTGGCCTTAAGAATAGGCCTAGTGACTTCTAAATGAAGCCACAACTTCCCCTTCTCTCCAACCATAGGGAGTTACAGAACAAATACTAGCTGCCATCAGTCAGCTAAGAACGGGGTCTCACCAGGCATCACACCAGCTGGCATTTCTCTTTGAACTTCTGGCCTCCAAACCTGTGAGCGATAAATGTGTGTTGTTTATAAAACACCCTGTGTGGGGTACAAGTTGAATATCCCTTATTCAAAATGCTGGGATCAGAAGAGTTTTGGATATCACACTGTTTAAAATTGTTTTTGGAATATTTGCTCATACATAATGAGATATCATGGAAATAACATCCACAATCTAAAATGAAGGCTTTTTAGGCCCAAAATTCATTTATGTTTTATCTACATGATACACTCCTAGCTCAAATGTGTGTGGTATTTTTGGTGCTCCTAGGTTTGACTGTGATCTGTCCCGTGAGGTCAGGAGAGGAATTTTCCCCTTAGCTTGTCAAATCAGCATTCAAAAATGTTTCAGATGTTTGAAGCAACTTGGGTTTTAGACTTTCAGATGAATGTCTAAACTGAGGACAGTGACCATGCTCCCTTGTGCACAGGGAAGTGGCCATACTCATGGGGCCATTAGGACAGAACATGAATAAATGATGTCCAGTGCAGATGAGGGGCTAAGAGGTGGGCACGGCCACTGACCCTGTGTTCTAGGATGCAGTTAAGAGAAGAGGATGCACTTAGAGGACCGCACATGCACAGTCACTGGAGGTGGACCAGACAGGCTCACTGATGCTTCTGAGTAGTGATTTTAAGGACATCTGCTCTTGACTCCCAAAGCCAACCTCCAGCCACCGACATTTGGATGACTTCCTGTCACATTTATTATTCATTTGTGGAATTTTCAACTGTGCCTTATTTCCCTGTGGAAGAAAGACACCACTTTTATTTTTATGGTTGAGTATAAGGAGGTGTGAGAGACTGTAAATCCATTACAATAAGTAGTAGAACCCCCAACATGCCCAGGGTGTACACACAGCTATGATGCCTTACAGAACTCAAAACATCTCAAAAAAGCCTGAATGGTCAAGGTCCACAGTGGACCAGAGACGTTTCTGCTCTATGAGTCATGCCTACATTAAATGGATGCTGTTCTTTCAACCTCTTTCTATGGGTCAAATATCCATTGTCGCAAATGCCTGGAACTGGGAGTGTTTGGACACTAGAGGTTTAAGTATCTGGAATATTTGCCTCTCTAGTCTTGAAATCTGAAATGCTCCAGTCACAAACGATTGAGCTTCATAGCAGCACACAATAACTTTCAGAGTTTGGAGCACTTTGGG